>SJYA01007476.1:0-15613 GCA_006410615.1 Neotragus moschatus
TTGGGGGCAGGAGGAGAAGGGGACGACTGAGGATGAGATGGCTGGATGGCATCACTGACTCTATGGACACGAGTTTGAGTGAACTCTGGGAGATGGTGATGGACAGGGAGGCCTGGCGTGTTGCGGTTCATGGGGTCACAAAGAGTTGGACACAATTGAGTGACTGAACTGAACTGAACTGAACATGTATTAACTGTTCATTTTATACATGTGTAAATAATAGCATTTCTTTTGATGAAAATNTATGGACACGAGTTTGAGTGAACTCTGGGAGATGGTGATGGACAGGGAGGCCTGGCGTGTTGCGGTTCATGGGGTCACAAAGAGTTGGACACAATTGAGTGACTGAACTGAACTGAACTGAACATGTATTAACTGTTCATTTTATACATGTGTAAATAATAGCATTTCTTTTGATGAAAATTGGCAGAGTATTTACATTCTTAAAACCAGAACTGGCATATGGGTTCCAGTTGATTTACAATGACCTTGGCAAGAAAGCCCTACATTATATGTTATTGAAGAAATATTGAAAAATCTTAAACGTGTTAAACGTATTTTGGGATTGCTCATTGCTGTCATCTTAAGCATTATTGCTATTACCACTATGGCAGCCATAGCCAGAATGGCTCTTTATAAATCTATACAAACAGTTCATTTTGTACAAGAATGGCATAAAGATGCCAATGTCCTTTGGACCACTCAAGAAAAAATTGATGGAAAGTCAGCCTCCCAAGTGGCTGACCTTCAACAATCTGTGATTTTATTAGCAGATCAATTTGTCAGTTTACAAAAACAGGTGAGATTAAGATGTGATTGAAACTATACTTCCTTTTGTGTAATGGCTTTCAAATATAATAAGACACAATTCAATTGGGATAAAGTTAAACAACACCTATTGAACCAAGGCAATATTTCTGTAGATATTCAAAATCTACAAGATATACTAAAAAGCTTTTAATAAACATTTTGATGTAATTTCTGGATCAGATTTTCTTGATACTGTCGCTGATAATCTTTCTTCTCTTAATCCCTTAAAACAGATCAAGACATTTGGATACAGAATTGGTCTGGTTATGGGAGTGCTATTAATTACGTGTTTATGTTTCTGTATAGTCTGGAGAAGAATGATCAAGAGACAGCGAAGCCAACAACCGCAACTAGCATTTCTCACCATTTCTCATCACGGGCAAAATCATAAAGGGCGAGATGCAGGAGACGGGAAGAACAAAAGAAAAGCAGACCCTGGCAAGGGCTGCAAGAGAAATTTATAATTATTGATAAATTGGATGCTATAAGACTTGAGACTCTTGGAACAATCCAGAGGGAATAGTTCATAATCTGGGGTTGGAAACCCGACACCAGGCTGTTTCCCACCTGCCCTCTCAGAGTCACATGTTTTACGTGTCTGGTGGAAAATCTATAGATAAAATATTAGTCTTTAGTTCAGTTCTGTCACTCAGTAGTGTCCGACTCCTTGCGACCCCATGAACCACACTATGCCAGCCCTCACTATCCATCACCAACTTCCAGAGTCTACAGAAACCCATGTTCATTGAGTTGGTGATGCTATCCAATCAATTAATCCTCTGTCGTCCCTTTCTATTCCTGCCCTCAATCTTTCCCAGCATCAGGATCTTTTCAAATGAGTCAGTTCTTTCCATCAGGTNAGGGTCTCCTGCATTGCAGCTGGATTCTTTACCAGCTGAGCCACCAGGGAAGCCCTTTCTCTGAGAGGTTGTTGTTGTTTTCCAGTTGTCCAGTTATGTCTGACTGTTTGTGACCCCATGGACCTCAGCACATCAGGCTTCCCTGTCCATCACCAACTCCCAGAGTTTACACAAACTCGTCCATCGAGTCGGTGATGGCATCCAACCGTCTCATCCTCTGTGTCCCCTTCTCCTCTTGCTTTCAGTCTTTCCCAGCATCAGGATCTTTTCTAATGAGTCGGCTCTTTGCATCAGGTGGCCAAAGGATTGGAGTTTCAGCTTCAGCATAGTCTTTCCATCGAATATTCAGGACTGATTTCCTTTAGGATGGACTGGTTGGATTTCACTGCAATCCAAGGGACTCTCGAGAGTCTTCTCCAGCACTTCCTTTCAGAGTTGGTGTTGTTTTTTTTTTATGCGCCCCCCACCTTGCAACAGGGTATTTCAATAGTCATTTCTGACTATAATTATGCTCTGTCACTGATAATCTGGGAACAAGATTCTCGGTATTCTGGAAAAATTGGTAAAAATTAACGACTGGATTAACTGAAGTGGAAANCAGCACTTCCTTTCAGAGTTGGTGTTGTTTTTTTTTTATGCGCCCCCCACCTTGCAACAGGGTATTTCAATAGTCATTTCTGACTATAATTATGCTCTGTCACTGATAATCTGGGAACAAGATTCTCGGTATTCTGGAAAAATTGGTAAAAATTAACGACTGGATTAACTGAAGTGGAAAAGTAAGAAATGAATGAACTTTCATGATTGTTTTTAAAACACTGTCTTTCCTGGGGACACCCACCTGGTTTTTATGGACTAACCGATGCCCATACCCCCATTCATCATGTTGGAGTTCTAACTCCCAGGACCTCTTAATGTGCATTGGAAGGTGAGGTCTTTAAAGAAGAGGTTAAGGTAAAATGAGGTCACCAACCAGTCCATTCTAAAGGATATCAGCCCTGGGTGTTCTTTGGAAGGAATGATGCTAAAGCTGAAACTTCAGTACTTTGGCCACGTCATGCGAAGAGTTGACTCATTGGAAAAGACCGTGATGCTGGGAAGGATAGGGGGCAGGAGGAGAAGGGGACGACCGAGGATGAGATGGCTGGATGGCATCACTGACTTGATGGAGGTGAATTTGAGTGAACTCCAGGAGGTGGTGATGGACAGGGAGGCCTGGCGTGCTGTGATTCATAGACTTGCAAAGAGTCGGACACGACTGAGTGACTGAACTGAACTGAACTGACTGAAGGTGGACCCTGACCCCATGGGACCGGGATCCTTATAAGAAGAGGTCAGGACTCAGACCCACACACAGAGGCCTGAGCAATGAGGACTCAGGGAGGAGCCGGCCATCGACACGCCCAGGAGAGAGGTCTCGGGAGGAACCAGGCCGGCCCACACCTGGGTCTCAGACTCCAGCCTCCAGGACCGGAAAGATGAATGTCTGTGGTTTACGCTCCCCCACCATCTGCGGTCCTCCTGATAGTGTCAGCAGAGGCAGCCTGGCGGAAACCGCCCGCCCTGGCCGGGCAGCATAGTAAGCATCTGTGTGGGTTGTTTTAGGACAGGAAGTCCTGTTGAGAAAGACGGGACTAAGAAGCCACCCACCGGAAGAGCTCGGGAAAGGTCAAAGGGAGACGCCAGGGGTCCTTCCACCTCCCGGCATCCTCTTCGCTGTCATCCTTCTTGGCTGAGCGCTGCGTGCACCACCAGGAAGGACTCTGAGTCAGGAGGATTGGCGGACACTTAGCTCATCACCCTAAAACCCGAGACTGTCAGCCCCGAGGCAGAGCCATTCTCCCGCGTCCCCTCACCCTCCTGCTCTCCACCCAGGCGCCCTGTCAGCTCCTGAGTCTCCTCGGACAGTTCATTTACCGGATGTTAGATGAGAGCCCACCCTTGGACCTTGGAAGTGTCCCCACTTCTTCCCACAACAGCGGCCGTCAGTGACTAATTCACCCGGCTCCCCCCGTTCTCTGAAAACCCACCTCTTCTCATCAGTCAGCGTTAAGGACATATCTTGAAACCGACAGGAGTAATCCAGCCTGAGTTACAGCTTGAGCTTTCTCAGCCCTTAGCTTCACAGAAGGGTTTGTATGCTTCTGCCTTGGAGTGCGGCTTCGTCCCTAGGTCTTCCCTGGTGGCTCAGACAGTAAAGAATCCACCTGCAATGCTGGAGACTGGGATTCGATCCCTGGGTTGGGAAGATGCCCTGCAGAAGGGAAAGGCTACCCACTCCAGTATTCAGGCCTGGGGATTTCCATGGACTGTATAGTCTGTGGGGTCGCAGAGAGTCAGACACGACTGAGTGACTAACAAACTCTTCTCTCTATGAGTTAAATCTTCTCATTCCCTATGACCCCCACGTCTTCACAGCTAGAAGGCAGGACAACTGCCGCTTTTGTGATTCCTAAGAAAGTAGTTCATTCCAAAAATGTAGTGAGGTGGGTTAGTAGGCGTGTTACCAGATTCAGTAAAGAAGAATGCAGAATGGCCACTTGGAGTTTTACATAAATAAGCAGTCACTGGTTTCCAGTGTGAGGCTAGTGGTAAACATCCCCTGGAGAAGGGTGTGGCAACCCACTCCAGTATTCTTGCCTGGAGAAGTCCATGGACTGAGCAGCTTGGCGGGCTACAGTCCAGGAGGTCGCAAAGAGTCAGACACGAGTGAAGTGACTTAGCACACACATACACATCTCGTGAAATATCCAGGACAGATTTATACTAAAAACCATTGTCATTTATCTGAAATTCATGTTACCAAGCGTCCTGTATTTTATCCAGAAGGCAACCCTGGTTGTTGGAAGTCTTAATGTGCTTAAAACGGGTGAAAAGTTCAATCAGCGGCTGTGCAGAGTGCTATGGATGACCTCAAGAAGTGCCACGAGGTTACTCTTTTGCCCTCAAGGACCGTTTGGCCATATGATCGGTGGAAATGAACAAAGAAGTCGAAGTCAGCTCCATGGGTTCCTCGAACCAGAGCCTCAGGCCGCCAGGGCTCCTGGATCACGGGGAACAGCACTCAGCCTGTAAGGTAAGCATCCCAGAGGGCTTCCTGGAGGAGGTGGCATTCCAGCTGAACTTTGCAGATAGGGTAACAGCTCAAGGGGAGAAATGAAAAGTGAGGAGGTTGGATTCAGGGCCTATAGCTTGTCCAAGCTACAGAAAGGACAGAAGGAGCTGGGACTGGGGAGAACAGCTAATGTATCAGTGACAATCAGCTGTGAAATCAGTGTCCGGAAGAGGGGGGAGGGAGCTTTGAGGATGGAGAGAGAGGCCAGAGGAGAGAAGTCCTGTAGTGAGGCTTGTGGGAAGCAGGCGGCCGTTTGGGTGCATGAGAGGACGTCACGATGAGGCGTGGGTTTTAAGTGATGGAGGGCGGTTGGAGGAAGAGGGAAGTTTCCCAAGAAAGCTTGGGACGCTGAAGCATGGAGGCTTCGTATTATTCCTAGTGTTGACGTTCTATGGAAAGGAGTTCCGTTGACAGAGAGCTCACAAATCCAATTTGTTCACAAGTCCAACAAAGTTAGCCAGGGTACCCAGCTAACACAGTTGGCTACATGGTACATATTCACACAGATCAGTTCAGTTCAGTTCAGTTCAGTCGCTCAGACATGTCCGAAAGTTAGCCACGGTACCCAGCTAACACAGTTGGCTACATGGTACATATTCACACCTATCAGTTCAGTTCAGTTCAGTTCAGTCACTCAGACGTGTCCGACTCTTTGCAACCCCATGAATTGCAGCACGCCAGGCTTCCCTGTCCATCTCCAATTCTCGGAGTTCACTCAGACTCACGTCCATCGAATCGGTGATGCCATCCAGCCATCTCATCCTCTGTCGTCCCCTTCTCCTCCTGCCCCCAATCCCTCCCAGCATCAGGGTCTTTTCCAATGAGTCAGNTCTTTGCAACCCCATGAATTGCAGCACGCCAGGCTTCCCTGTCCATCTCCAATTCTCGGAGTTCACTCAGACTCACGTCCATCGAATCGGTGATGCCATCCAGCCATCTCATCCTCTGTCGTCCCCTTCTCCTCCTGCCCCCAATCCCTCCCAGCATCAGGGTCTTTTCCAATGAGTCAGCTCTTCACATGAGGTGGCCAAAGTACTGGAGCTTCAGCTTTAGCATCATTCCTTCCAAAGAACACCCAGGACTGATCTCCTTTAGAATGGACTGGTTGGATCTCCTTTAATAATAATGTATAAAAATGAAAAACACAATAAATAAAGAAACTGCGTTTAATTGTACAGCACAGTACCTTGAGAAGTATAGTAGAATCAGCTACGTTGTGTTTCCCTGGAGGCTCTAGGGTTTCCCTGGCAACTCAGATGGTAAAGAGTTCGCCTGCAGTGCAGGAGACCCAGGTTCGATTCCTGGGTTGGAGAAGATCCCCTGGAGAAGGAAATGGCAACCCACTCCAGTATTCTTGCCTGGAGAATTCCATGGACGGGGAAGACTGGTTGGCTACAGCCCATGGGGTCGGAAAGAGTCAGACACGACTGAGGGACTTTCACCAGATACATCAGTGCACCTTTTACACTCACTACCAGACACCCTGTGCTTTGAAATACAGATACTGAACTACCGTCCCCTGTACAGGACTGTGCAGAAAAGCACACAGAAGCCCAACCCTTGTAGAGGATGCGCGTGAGAATATATGCTAGATATGTGAACTCAGTTCCGGCATTGGATATGCAAACGCACGTTCACATCTTTTCAAAGTTCCAAACTTGAAGGTCCTTGTGTACAGGACTTTCTGTACTGACCGTACTCCCAGGTCAAAGGCAGGGCTGGGCTCTCAGAGCCCGTGGGCCCAACACCATCATCACCCAATCAACCCATAACCTCATTCCTGTCTAAACTGAAAATGAAGTCGCTAAGTCGTGTCCGACTCTTTGCGACCCCGTGGACTGTAGCCCACCCGGCTCCTCCGCCCATGGGATTCTCCACACAAGAATGCTGGAGTGGGGTGCCATCTCCTTCTCCAGGGGATCTTCCTGACCTAGGGATCGAACCCAGGTCTCCTGCATTAGAGGCAGACACTTTAACCTCTGAGCCACCAGGGAAGCCCTGTCTAAAGACACCTCATTTAATATGGACTTGATTCCTTGACAGTGAAATCACAGCCAACGCTCGTACCTGAAGGACACCTTTCTTTCTTTTTTTTTTTTTTAATTATTTTATTTCTCATTCGAGGCTTCTTGCTTTACAACACTGTGCTGGTCTCTACGATTAGGTAGGCATACGTCCCCTCTCTCTTGAACCTCCCTCCCACCTCCCACCCCCACGCCACCCCTCTAGGTTGTCACAGAGCTCTGGGTTTGAGCTCCCTGCATGAATAATGCTTTCTTAATTCACGTATTTTCGCCAGAAGGCACATCACAGCTGCCTTATGCTTAGAAACATCAGACAACAGCCTAGCAACTATAGTTGGGGACCATCTTGAACAGTGAAATCACTGCAAAAAAGCACAGAATTACAAAAAAAAAAAAAAAAGAAAGAAAGAAAGAAACCACTCAAAGCAAAAGAAACATGTTTCTGAGTCTGCTTCGGAAAAGACACTTGTTTATAACATGAAAGCTGAAACGAAAAGGCCCAGCTTTGTCTTGTTGGACTTCAGCTAGAAAAGTGTGTGTGTGTGTCAGGCCGCTAGAACTTTTCACCACTGTACTCACGCCCTTACGTGACCGTGAAAGTGACACCGTCTTGACGCTGGGGTCACAGATCAGTGTTACCAAGGGTGAGAGCGTTTGGCAATGCAGACTCCAGAAGCTCATGAGGACCAGCTGGGTTTTGCTTTTAGACCTGGCTCACGTGAGGTGATGGATGGAGACGAAATTCCAGAAGCCCTGACTGTTCGGCGGGCAGTCATTGCTGCCTGCGTAAAGAGAATCACAGGCTGGAAAATCGCAGCATACGATTTTGCTGTGTGCGTTTCTTTAGGCACGAGCTTCCCTGGTAGCTCAGACGGTAAAGAATCTACCTGCCAGTGCAGGAGACCCAGCTTCGATCCCTGGGTCGGGAAGGTCCCCTGGAGAAGGGAGTGGCAACCCACTCTGGTATTCTTGCCTGGAGAATCCCATGGACAGAGGAGCCTGGCGGGGCTACAGTCCCCGGAGTCGCAAAGCGTCAGACACGATGGAGTGCCTTTCAGTTGCTTGAGGCTCAGCACGTTCGTGGTCTGCCCCAGTGAGGGGCAGAGTCACCCCCGGGCAGAGTTATGCCACTGAGCTCTGGCAAACGCTGAGCCCACCCTGATCCAGATGGCACGTCTCTCTTTTGTGTTTCCAGCCTTGCCTCACTTGCCGGTGGTTCTTCTCCCTGCTTAACTGCACTCCCCAGCAGTTCACACCCAGGCGCCTCCTGGGGAGACTGAGCAATCCCCTCGGAGCTCATTCCCCAGGGCCCCTGTGTTCAGTGCCCCTGTGTGACTCGAACACAAACTTGGATGCCCAACGCACAGTGAGGCTGAGCACACTGAAACGCCAGCGTCTGGAGTAGAGAAAGGTCTATTGCAGGGCCGCGCAAGGAGACAGGTGTCTCGTGCCCCAGACTCCCAACTGGCAAGCTTCTCATTGCGCTGGCTTCTCTTGCTGCAGAGAACAGACTCAGTAGCTGTGAAGCAAGGGTTTAGTTGCCCCATGGCCTGTGGGGTCTTCCCAGAAGTGAAGTGAAAGTTGCTCACTCGTGTCCGACTAAGTCCATGGAATTCTCCAGGCCAGAATCCTGCAGTGGGCAGTCTTTCCCTTCTCCAGGGGATCTTCCCAACCCAGGGATTAAACCCGGTCTCCTGCATTGCAGGTGCACTCTTTACCAGCTGAGCCACCAGGGGAACCCAAGCATCCTGGAGTGGGTAGCCTATCCTTTCTCCAGGGGATCTTCCAGACCCAGGAATTGAACTGGGGTCTCCCACATTGCAGGAAGATTCTTTACTAGCTGAGCCACCAGGGAATCTTAGCTTCTTTGGAATCTTCTCAGACGGGGCATCAAACCCATGTCTCCTGGCACTGCCTGGTAGCAATCTCAACCGCTGGGCCACCAGGGAAGCCCACCGTGAGTCTTGAAGAAGGTCCAGAAGTCACCGAAAGGATAAGGTGATGAGGTCAGTAAAGGTAGACCAGATCGGAAAGATAGCAGGGAGAAGACAAAAAAAAAAATATTTAACAGCTTCATTCATGCGTCCGTGCTGCAAATAATCTGTTGAGCACACAGGGTACAGAGTTAATTAAAGTGGAGGGAGAAGATGTCACTCACGCCAAGCCAGAGAGAAGAACACGGACGCCACGCTCAATCACGGCAAACTCCGCAGGAAGGTAACTGAATCCAGGAAGCGGGAAAGACAGAGAGACAGCCAGCCAGAGAACCAGACCGCATCCCAGACGCACAGGAAGTCAGGACACACTTGGATCTCCCCCTCACATCCGGGCAGAGGGGAGACACCTCGGCTCCGCGTGCAGCTGCTCTGAGTCAGAAGGCGAGAGTGTCCTGAGCCGCAGTCACTTTTCCACCTGGCAAGTCTGGGTCTTTTCGCTGCACCCTGAGTGTGTCTCACGCAACCAATGACTCGCAGTGTGCGTCCTGGGGTCATCAGCCTGGTGAGTCACATTTGAGTCCTTCCCTGTGTTTCCAAACCTCTGTTTCCTGAGACGAAAGCTACCTCAGGCTCTCCCCTCCTCGCCAGCATCAGCGGAAGTGTTAGTCGCTTCAGTTCAGTTCAGTTCAGTCGCTCAGTCGTGTCCGACTCTTTGCGACCCCATGAATCGCAGCACGCCAGGCCTCCCTGTCCACCACCAACTCCCGGAGTTCACTCAAACTCATGCCCATTGTGTCCATGATACCATCCAGCCATCTTATCCTCGGTCATCCCCTTCTCCTCCTGCCCCCCAATCCCTCCCAGCATCAGAGTCTTTTCCAATGAGTCAACTCTTCGCATGAGGTGGCCAAAGTACTGGAGCTTCAGCTTTAGCATCATTCCTTCTAAAGAAATCCCAGGGCTGATCTCTTTCAGAATGGACTGGTTGGATCTCCTTACAGTCGTGTCCAACTCTTTGTGACCCCATGTACTGTAGACCTGCCACGCTCCTCTGTCCATGGGATTCTCCAGGCAAGAATACCAGAGTGGGTTGCCATTACCTTCTCCAGGGGACCTTCCGGACCCAGGGATCGAACCCGGGTCTCCTGCATTGGCAGGCAGATTCTTTACCAGCCAGCTGAATTCCCGGAATCAGTACCAAGTTCCAGATCCATCGTCTATCCAGAGTGTGTTCCAGGGCATTTTCCTAAGGATACGGCTGTCTCTCGTGGGCTGAGCTCTGACCTGAAAAGGGGCAGGGCATCTTGGAACGGTGTTGGGAAGCACCATCTCTAGGAAGGCCATGCCAGTTCTCATCCCGTTCAGCCGAAGCCTAAGCCGGCACCCTGTACCTAGCCACCATCCGGGTGTCCTTAATGACAATGCTAACCCGGATCCCTCTTGTTGTGGTTTCTTGTGTCCATGAGATGGACTTGCTTTGGTAACAAGATGCTCACTCACACGTGCTAAATTGCCTTTTCTGGGGCCATTGCAATCACATTCAGGGTGTCTCCCTGCCCCACATGGAACCAAAGAGAGGAGGCCAGCTGGTACCGCACTGTGCTCCACATTAGTGGTGTGCTCGCTCCAAGGAGAAATTCCTCCTCCAGGAATGAGTTTTTTCAAACTTTTGTCAAATAACAGTGATTAATTTTTTGGAATGATTGTGCTCCCTCTCAAAAACAACAGCGCTGTTTAACTGTTTGTGTCTTTGTTGGCGGTGTTCAGTTGCTCAGTCGTGTCTGACTCTTTGTAACCCCGTGGACTGCAGCACGCCAGTCTTGCCTGTCCATCACCAACTCCCAGAGCTTACTCAAACTCATGTCCATTGAGTCGGTGATGCCATCCAACCACCTCATCCTCTGTCTTCCCCTTTTCCTCCTGCCTTCAATCTTTCCCAGCATCAGGGTCTTTTCCAGTGAGTCAGCTCTTCACATCAGGTGGCCAAAGGATTGGAGTGTCAGCTTCAACATCAGTCCTTCCAATGAACACTCAGGACTGGTCTCCTTTAGGATGGACTGGTTGGATCTCCTTGCAGTCCAAGGGACTCTCAAGAGTCTTCTCCAGCACCACAGTTCAAAAGCGTCCATTCTTCGGGACTCAGCTTTCTTTATAGTCCATCCCTCACATCCCTACATGACCACTGGAAAAACCATAGCTTGGACTCGACAGACCTTTGTTGGCAAAGTGATGTCTCTGCTTTTCAACATACTGTCTAGGTTGGTCATAGCTTTTCTTCCAAGGAGTAAGCCTCTTTTAATTTCATGGCTGCAGTCGCTGTCTGCAGTGATTTTGGAGCTGGAGCCCTTGAGTTGATAACATGTGAGAAACATGCTCACATGTGAGAAAGCCTTTGTAATGAGTTAAGAAAGTCTAACCTCATCCCTTCAAAAACAAAGGTAAGGAATAAAGCTTATGCATGGAAGAAGCCTGCCAGTTACAAGAATTTCTAGGGACAGGAGTACCTATTGGAGTTCCGAGGAAAATGGTTTATATCTGTACTTCCATCATGCCTTTGAGAATTTCTCTGAAAAAATAAAGTTTATGTTTTCCTACTCTTCCTTTCAAAATAAACAAGTTCCTTCATGATCAAGGCAGGCTACCCAAGAGTTGAAACCATTGCCTTCAGAACTTCAATTAGCAGCTGTTGAAAAATTTTTGTGTAAATGAATAAAAGACGTGCCTCTGTATGTAAAGACCCATTTCTAGAACAACTGCAATGAGAAATACCCTTTGAATTTATTCTGGGAAACGATTCAGCTTAATGCAGATGACATCAGGAGAATATTTGCATAGGTATTTTGGAAGAGTTGTTCATTTTACAGTCAGATGCTGATAGCCAGAGAGGCCTGATAGAAATAATTAACAAGGGCCATGTGCCTGTTTGTTTCTCTGCTTTACGGGAAGGCCAAGACACTCGCGTGTTTGTTTTTTTTTTTAATTAATGAATTTTTTCTCTTTGTTAACAGAAAGATGTTAGGAACTTCACATCTTGGAAAATGTTACATCATTTATGCATTATGAAAAGTCATTTTGTACATTCCTAGAAAGGTGAGAGAAAACTTCAAGGAAAGTGTCAATGTATGTTTTATTGAGCTCAATTTGTTCTGTTTCGGATCAACACCTTACTTGTAATCCATCTGCCTTTAATTTCCCGCCCCCCCCTGCAATGTACTCAGACATATAAATAGGAGCTGGCAAGTCTTTTTTCAGGGCAGGGCCAGAGAGTTGACATTTTGTGTTTTGCAGGCTGTCTGAAAGGGCTTCCCTGGTGGCTCAGAAGATTAAAAAACCCACCCACTACTGCAGAAGACCTCGATTTGATCCCTGTGTCGGGAAGGTCCCCTTGAGAAGGGAATGGCAACCCACTCCAGTATTCTTGCCTGGAGCATCCCATGGACAGAGGAGCCTGGGAGGCTACAGGCCACGGGGTCATAAAGAGTCAGACATGACTAAGCGACTAGTGATTTAGCAAAGGCTAAATCTGAGCTCTGTCTTAGCTACTTGTGATGAAGCGTGAAACCAATATAGAGAATATGGAAACTGACAGGGACCAGATTTCTTGTGAGAGATGTGCCTTTCTTGGTCCGTGAAGAGGAGAATGACTCTCATCACTGGAGATAAGATACCAGGATAACTCTGCACTAACAGCCCTTGCTAAAAATAACCCTCAGATTCTGTGAGTTTCCTCCACATATTTCCTACTCACTCACCGTCATTTATCACCCTTTTGTCAAACTGGAACATTAAGTCCCAAAGTTTAACTCCTTTTCGTGTTCATTCCTTTTCTGTGAAGGCCTCCATCTGCATACGTGAATCTTTCCACTGTTAAGCTAGCTTGTGTCCGTTTAATTCACATGCCTCGGGCGCAGCACCTATAAGGGTAGAAGGAACTTTACTCGTCACCTACCCATCAGGTGGGCACGACTGTGTTATCTTCTAGTAAAACTTGATTTACAAAAGTGGATGACGCACTGGAACCGGCCTCCAGGCTCATGTGAACACCGAGCATCTGCGTCATCATCCCTCTTCAGGTTTACGCTGTGTGGGAGGAGAGCAGGCCTGGTGAGTGACTTTATTGTGAGGACACTCTTTTACAGGTAAAATTGGAAGCAGCCTTGTTCCAGTAGGTCCTGAACATGCTGAGGTCTGCCCCTGCCTCAAACTGTTCCTCCTTAGATGCAAAGATCCCCACCACCAGCGTGGAAATATTTGATCCACTTCCTTCTGGTGTGTGGTGACAGGTGGTGCTGTGAAACAGTCATAATCTTCATTGCATGTCCTCCTGAGGAGAGTCAAGCCTCTGTGAGGATGAGGACAGGATGTTCTGTTAGCCTCTGTATACCCAAACGCAAGCTCAGGGACTCTGTAGAGAAGACCTTCAAATATTCATCGACCTTGACTCCGGCATCGTGTTTATTAATCTCAACTGCTGTTTTTGCAGACTGAAAATGCTTCCAGACCATTACTTTCCTAGGGTTCAACCCAAAATCAAAGACAGTTTTGAAGTTAAGAGAATGATAACTAATCGTGACTTGCATCCTAGAGATCTCAGGAAATGGTTAGAACAGTGTTCTCCAAACTTAAAATTTTTAAGTCCCTTCTTTTATTTTGTTTATTTATTTGGCTGTACCGGGACTTTGGTGTGGCATGAGTGATCTTTAGATGCAGTGTGTGGGATCTAAATCCCTGACCAGAGATCACACCCAGGCCCCTGACATTGGAGACCTGGAGTCTTAGCCACCAGACCACGAGAGAAGTCCCATTCTCCAAACTTTTGTGCTCACATGCCACCATGGAGAAGCAAGAAAAGCCCCAGGAGTTTATCTGTTTTGTTTTTTTTCTTTAATAATGTATATACACATCAGATATAATGTATATCACTTCCTGGCAAATAGATGGGAAAACAATGGAAAGAGGGACAGACTTTATTTTCTGGGGCTCCAGAATCACTGCAGATGGTGACTGCACCCGTGAAATTAAAAGACACTTGCTCCTTGGAAGAAAAGCTATGACCAACCTAGACAGCATATTAAAAAGCAGAGACATTACTTTGCCAACAAAGGTCCATCTAGCCAAAGCTATGGTTTTTCCAGTAGTCATGAATGGATGTGAGCGTTGGACTATGAAGAAAGCTGAGCGCCAAAGAATTGATGTTTTGGAACTGTGGTATTGGAGAAGACTCTTGAGAGTCCCTTGGACTCCAAGGAGATCCAACCAGTCCATCCTAAAGGAGATCAGTCCTGGGTGTTCATTGGAAGGACTGATGTTGAAGTTGAAACTCCAATCCTTTGGCCACCTGATGCGAAGAACTGACTCACTGGAAAAGACCCTGATGCTGGGAAAGATGGGAAGAGAAGGGGACGACAGAGGATGAGATGGCTGGATGGCATCACCGACTCGATGGACATGAGTTTGAGTAAACTGCGGGAGTTGGGGATGGACAGGCAAGCCTGGCGTGCTGTGGTTCATGGGGTCGCAGAGTCGGACCCGACTGAGCAGCTGAACGACAATACACGTCAGGCCGTGTCCTCCTCTCCAGACGCCATGGACCTTCATGGGGAGAACCATTCACCACTGAGCATGCAGATGAGGCTTTTAAGTAGACTTCTTGAAAATTCAGAGTCTCGTCCAGAGGGGCGGGGGCTCAGATTCTGTCAGACTTCATTAGAGCCTTTGCTTTTAATTTGAGAGTGTGCTGAGCTGAGCGGGGCAGCGTGTCTGCGGCTGCACTTTCCGCGGTTGGCTTGAGCTTGGTGTTCTTTGTTCATCAAGGCCAGTCCTGCTGTCTCCGCAGCAGTCTTTAGGGCCCTCGTGCATTTCGTGAGGGCTGGCTTCACTAACAGCAGGTAGCGTCATCACTGAATTCTCTCATCTGGGCGCCTGTAGCTGACAAAAGGCTGGAAATAAAGACAAATGAGCCGCACCGCTGTCCCTGACACAGGGATGTCCCCAGATCATCTGTGGAACTTCGGGACATTGGATGCATAATCTGGGTTTAAACCGACCATAAGCTCCACTTACCTGACTTCCCTGGTGGTTCAGGTGGTTAAAGCTGCCTGCAATGCAGGAGTTCAGTTCAGTCTAGTCCAACTGGTCAGTCGTGTCCGACTCTTTGTGACCCCATGAACCGCAGCACGCCAGGCCTCCCTGTCCTTCACCAACTCCCAGAGCTTGCTCAAAACTCAAGTCCATTGAGTCAGTGATGCCATCCAACCATCTAATCCTCTGTCCTCCCCTTCTCCTCCTGCCTTCAGTCGTTTCCAGCATCAGGGTCTTTTCCATTGAGCCCGTTCTTTGCTTCAGGTGGCCAAAGTATCAGAGATTCAGGACTGATTTCCTTTAGGATGGACTGGTTGGGTCTCCTTGCAGTCCAAGGGACTCTCAAGAGTCTTCTCCAACACCACAGTTCAAAGGCATCAATTCTTTAGCACTCACCTTTCTTTTTGGTCCAGCTCTCACATCCATACATGCAGCAGACCCGGGTTCAATCCCTGGGGCGGCTAACACTTTTCACTTTCTAAGCTCCACTTAGAACCTACTTGTTAGATACAAAATGGAAATGCTACCATTTCTTCCCATTCACCTGAGAATAGCTTTGTAGACACCCTGAGCTGGGAACACTCAGAGAGCCCCTGGATCAGAGCATATTTATTTTTTTAATTTATTGGCTTTTTAAGAGTCTTTATGAAGTTTATTTATTTACAACTCAAGTGATGACTGAAGTATCATAAACAGAGCATCTCGTGGGAGCAGAGTGTCGGGACTGAACCAACACCCCCCCCACCCCCACCCCCGCCGTGTGCTTCTGAGATGCTACATTCCCAG
>SJYA01007477.1:0-18440 GCA_006410615.1 Neotragus moschatus
TGGGACTGATGGGCGGGGATGATCCGGAGGGATGGTGTGGGGAGGGAGGGGGAAGGGAAGGGGTCCGGATTGGGAACTCAGGTACACTTATGGCTGATTTACGTCAATGTATGGCAAAATGAGTACAGTATTGTAAAGCAAAACAAACTAAAAAATAAAAATTAAAAAAAAATAAAATAAAAAAATAAAATCCTATACCCTAGGTCTGTATCTCAACCATGGCATCTCAAAGCCCCATCTGTGAAATGGGACAGCAATGGTGTGAAGCCTCATAGGCTATTGTGAAGGTGGGTATGAGTAGAACTTTGAGAAACTTCCCTGTAACCTCTTCACATAATTCTCAACTAAACAGATTTGTGTGGAACCACAGAACCCCTCCACGCACAGGAAATTCTTTCATTATTGGAAATAGTGGAAAAGCAGTTAAGACACAATGAGAGAGACGTGAAGATCTTTACCGACAAGCTCAGGCTTCCTGTTGGAATATGGTAGCAAGTGTGGTAGCTCCTCTCATCTGCTTGCTGTGAGATGGCACGAGATTTCTCCAAGAGATCTGGAAAAGAAGAAGCCGATGAGCCAATGAGTTCAGCCCCTTCTCCCCGGAGTGCAGGACTCCCCTCCCCATAAAGCCCAGTGCCATGTCCAGGCATGGGTCCTCTTCCCTCTCCCCAAGACCCATGGCCGGGGCAGGGAGCTGGCTCCTGAGGGTGGGGGGCCGTAGGGTTGACCTCCCGCGTGTGATCCAGGCTGTGCTCAGCAGGGCCCCACGCTTGAATCCCTCTGCTGCTGTTTGGAAATTCTCAGTACTTTTGGAACAAGGGGCCTGTGCTTTCACTGTGTGCTGCACCCCATAACGGTAGCTAGTCCTGCCCCCAAGAACCCTCTGATAAAAGCCTGACTCACAGCTCTCGATGTCAGCTCCTCCCAGCTTGCCCGTAGTTTCAAAGTGGATCTGGATGACCTTGCCCTGGGCAGGGAGGGTCACGAGGGAGCACGTGTGGTGCTCCAGACCAAGCCTGCCACCTGGTCACTCACTGGCTGCGGTCACTCATTGACCCTCCTTACCCACTCCTGAATTCTAAGGGCACTGCAGGAAGGTGACTGGGCCAGAGGCGGCTGTACATGGAGTTGAGGATTTACCACTTGGACAGGCAGAGAAGGAAGTGGACAGGACTTGGAGCTAAAACTAGGGTTGGGGGTAGCCTGCAGTTTTGGGGCATCTAATGGAGCAGAGGGGTGCCCTGCAGGAGAGGCTAGAATTCTCTGGAATTCCGCCCTAGGCAGGCATGGTGGGAGTTGTCAGTCCTGAATATTCACTCCAGTGAATACTGAAGCTGAAACTCCAATACTTTGGCCACCTGATGCGAAGAACTAACTCATTAGAAAAGACCCTGACGCTGGGAAAGATTGAAGGCAAGTGGAGAAAGGGACGACAGAGGATGAGATGGTTGGTTGGCATCACCGACTCAATGGGCACGAGTTTGAGTAAGCTCCAGGGGTTGGCAATGGACAGGGAGGCCTGACGTGCTGCAGTCCATGGGGTCACAGAGTCAGACTCGACTGAGCAGCTGAGCTGACCGACACATAGAGGGCGCTGTGCCATGCCTCCTTATGGAGAGACGACGGATCAGTCAAGGACAAACTCCTGGAACAGGAGTCTCGGTATCTCCACCACCTTTTATCCTCACCTCCTCCCTGCCCAGCTCTCTTCCCCAGGCAGTGAGAGGCCCCGGCAGGAGATACAGGGTCAGCAGGGAAAGGCGCAACAGACCTACTGAGCTCCATGCATGACCCAGCTCCCACCAGACAGGCTTCAGGGCCACTGGGGCCCTGGGGACAGCGCCTCTCCGGCATCCCGCCAGCCCTGGGGCCCCTGGATGGGGTGGGGGGCCAGCCTCATAGCCGCTGCGATCTCTGGATTCCTGTTTTGACTTCTTGGTCCTTCCATCACCGTGTGCCCACTTCTCTGACTCAAGCCCCTGGATTTAAATACTAAACTGGACTCTTTTTGTCTGTTTTTTAAAGCATTATTTATTATGAACCATTTTGTTTATTAATATTTTGGGGCTGTGCCACACGACTTGTGGGGAGTCTTAGCTCCCCGACCAGGGGTTGATCCTATGTCCCCTGCCTTGGCAGTGTGGCGTCCTAACCGCTGGAACACCAGGCAAGTTCCTGACTGATAACAGTCTGTGGGAAGGAGATGCTGGGACTTGGGTCATCCCATTGGTGAGTGTCAGTCAGCCCTGATCTCCTCGCTGGGGGCGGGGTGGTAAAGCCTGTCCCGCCTCCCTGGGGCCACCCCTGCCGCCGTCACACTGACGAAGCAGGAGGAGCTGTTGTTTCTGGCGCCTCCAACACACAGTTGCCTGGATGATTGAATCCTCCGGGGATCCACAAGGTGGAGAGAAACACAAGGTGGGCTGGCCTGTCGGCTGCTGCCTGGGAAGCCAGGGCTTTCAAATGACAGTGGTGTATGTGCCAGGAACCCAGGAGGGGCAGGGGCCTGGGGAGGCGGGGAGAGCGGGAGTGGAGGGGACCTGGGAGGAGGGCCACCGCCTGAGGACGGTCCCCCTGCAGCCCCTGCCGGAGCCCCCCTGCCAGATGACAGGTCTTGATTCTTAGCTGCTGTTTCTTTCCTTTGCTCTTGGTGGAGAGACTCCTATATGAACCTTGAAACCCTTTCCTAGGCACCCCTGGCGCTCCTCCAGAGTCTTCCTTTCCTCTCTGTTGGCTTTTTACAGTTGCCACTGGCCCAGCTGGTGCTCCCTGAGCCATGGGGCTGCCAGGGCCTGCAGAAGCAGCTCAACCAGGAGCTGGCGGTCCCCTCGCTCCCCTGCCAAGCACAAGGGCTCTGGCACAGCACTTCTAGGAGCAGACGTGGCCTGGGGCATCGGAGTCCGTCCAGTGGGTCAGATCCGGGTCTGCAGCCACCTTCTCTCTATGGGACTCTGCCCAAGTCGCTTATCTCTCAGCTACCATCTCCTCGTCTGTAAAGTGGCCCTAACCCAGAGAGCAGCTGTGAGGGTCACAGGGCTCTGCTGTGTGGACCCAGAGGCCCCAAGTGTCCCCAGACGGCCCTACCTTCCCATCCAAGGACTGTTTGCCAGTTCCTCTGATGTCACCAAAGTACTGGATGACTTTCTTCGTGTTCTCGGTCTTGCAGGCACCAGATTCTCCACTGCAGGTGGAGAGCGGGAGCAGACAGGTGAAGGGCAGAGAGGGGAGTGGCTGCAGAGAGGCACAGTGAGGAAAGGTCCAGGCTGGGCGTCTGCACATCCCGGCCATCCGGGCAGGCAGGATGGGGCAGGAGGGGACTTGGGCCCCGAGACCCCTCACCCCGACTCAGTTTAGCAGACGCAGCCTTACCCTGCTAAGCCCGCTTGTTCCCAGCCTGCAGATTTCCATACAAAGTCCCCCCAATTAATTATAAGCAGGCTTAATTACATGTGTGAGACACAGACCTAATTACATGTCTGTAGACTGAGAGGCAGAAGGGACACTTATGTCATTAGCATAGACTGATTTTCACGCTCTGTAGGGAGGGACCTGTCAACAGGAAGATGTAATTAGAAAACACTGAGAAACTCAACATTTGGCATCACCCTAGCCGCGCCGCCTGCATCTCCCTGCATCCTGCCCGGCTTGCAGCGTAGCTGCAGAGGCCCGCAGATGGAGAAGAGCTAGGATCCCGTCATATCCAAAGCTACACGCCGGCTGCTGCAGCCCACATCCTTGCCGAAGGGCCCAAGAATTTACCAGCCCCATCCCCGAAAACTGCCTAGTCATCAGTAACGTCAAGAGTAACATTAATAAAAATCACTTTGTACTGTATCGAGCTCTGGACATTATTTAGCTTGTTAGCCCATGTTTTTGTGATGCTTAAATGAGACGGGATGTGAGGTAGGGCTGGTACTTAGCAAGTGCACTCACCGACCAATATTGAAAAAAAAAAATCTTCCGTGGGTGACGAGGGATCAAGGTTGGGACTGAGTAGCACGGAGGTCTTATGCATTTGGAGCCCCAGTGGCAAAGGGTTTGAGAGGAAAAGTTAAAAGTTTTGCTAAACCCTTGAGAGCAGGTTCTTATCTCATGCAATATGGCAGGTTCTTATCTCATGCAATATGGCCTTTAGGCTCTCTCAGGGGTTGTTTTCCCTTCGGGGACTTTCCAAGAAGTTGTTTTTCCAGGCCGTGGGAATGTGGCCCCGACCAGCCGTTTAGACCTGGTAGCAAACGAGCCTATCCCTGTAAAGGTCAGGGCCTGCGCACCAATCAGACTGTTCCCACCCTAGCTGCACCCGTTTGTGGTTTTTGTGCTTAAAAATGCTCTGTAACGACTGTTCGGGGTTCGTTCCTCCCTGGAGGTGACTGAACCCCGGCGCGCTGGCCCGATAAATCCTCCTGCTGTTTGCATCGAATCCGAGTCTCGGTGATCTTTGGAGCGACGGGTCCTAGGAAAAGACCGTAAGGTCTAACAGGTTTTTCCTAGCCCTGCCATGACTCCGCCGGCAGCCCGCTCCTATCTCCACTCCCACACGCACCCATGAGCCTGCCGTGGTGGGTGCTGTCCAAGATGGAGAGGAGGTGGGGCAACATCTCCGTGCATGCTTCCTGCCTTTCTGCATGTTGGCCCCATGGGCCCCGTGGATGGGCAGCTGCCGGTGGGTGCTGAGTGTTGTGCAGAACAAGCCCGCGTAGGTCTGGTGGGAGGAAAGGAAGATTAGCTGGCCCTTCCCCCGACACCCTCTTCCTCTGGACCCTGGCCCGTGACAGAGTATCCTGGCTGGAGCATCCTGCCAGCCTGGAAAGATTCCGTGATGCTCTCCCTGAGGGCAGAATCTACGTCTGAGTCTTTATCCAGTAGGTAAAACCCGTCTTCTCTTTAATATGTATCCATTTCATTTTCTTTTGGTTTAATTATTGGGTTGGCCAAAATTTCATTAGGGTTTTTTGGTAACATCTTACAGAAAAACCAGAACCATCTTTCTGGCCAACCCCAGTATGTGACTTGATAACATAACCGTTTCTATGGACAAATAGGCCCCCAGCTGCTCAGCGCCCGCCCCCTCCTCCCAGGAGGAAGCACCGTGTTGGTTTCTAACATCCCTTTCTCATAGTGTACAAACAAACCCAGAGATACGGTCTTGTCCCCTCACCTTGTTCTTAAAGCAAACAATCGTTTTCTATGATACTGATTTTTTTTTTTAAACGGAAAAAAGTGTTTTTGAAGTGTGGTTGACTTACAATGTTGTGTTCATTTCTGCTCTACGGCAAAGTGATTCAGTTATACATATATATTCTTTCCCATCACCTTTTCCATTATGGTTATCACAGAATATTGAATATAGTTATCTATACTGTCCAGTAGAAACGTGTTGTTTGCCCACCCTGTAGATAATAGCTGGCATGTGCGAATCCCCAAGTCCTGCTCCTCCCCTGTCCCACCCCGTCCCCGTCCCCTTTGGCAACTACAAATCTGTTCTCTACGTCTGGGAGTCGGTTTCTGTTTTGTAGACATGTTCATTTCTGTCGTATTTTAGATTTCACATAGAAATGACACATGATACTCTTTCATATCTTGATTGTTGGATTTACTTCACGGGGGAGGTTTTCCATGACGGTTCATGGAGTTCTTACTTTGTGGACACCATCCGCCAGCTGGTGGGCCACAGGGATTGGTCTACTCTTAAGAACATACTCTTTTACCCTATGGCCATTTTTCCAGGAATTCATTCCATTTTTTTTTTTTTTAAATTCAGAAAAACCAGTGAAGTAGTGAAGGAGATTAATTGAGGGCAGAACATGGCCAAATCCGTGGGTCCCAGACTTCTCCTGGGGGACAGTCTCACTGGCCTCTTGTGCCTCCACTCTGCCTCTTTTCACGTCAACTTGAAAAGTTTCCGTTTTGGTCCAAGAGGGGATATACACCCTCAGCTTCTCCTTAGCAGAGCTGCATTCTCTTGCGTTTTAAAAAGGAACCTTATTAAATAGAAAGCAGCCCAAAGAAAGAGGAGCAAAGAGAAGAGGCAGAGAAGCCACAGAAGGCCTAAGAGGATGGTGCGCTACGTCTCACCCGGGGTCCAGCCACTGAGATGCTCTTTCCCTGCAGCCCTGTCCTGGGGGTTGGGCTGGGGCAGAGAGAGCAGACCAGAAGCGAGTTCTGTCCCTGTCTGGGCCAGAATGAAAAGGAGAGGTCCCCCACCACCCTTGCAGGAGAGACACGAGAGGGCGGCTGCCCTGCCTACCCCAGGTTTTCGGTCAGTGGTTCAACCGAGGCGTTTGGATTTAAGAGGAGACTCCTGCCCTGGTCGCTCAGGCCACTCTCCACGGAGCCTGCCGTCCCTTAGCTCAGAGTCATGGTGTGGCCACACTTGGGAGCAAGGGCTCAGCTGCAAGGGGGCTCTGAGCAAGCCCAGGCCCTGAGCTTGGCCTTGAGTCCGCACAGACATTTCCCTCCCAAGCTCAAGGCTCAGCCAGGCTGCGGATGTGGCTCTTCCCAGAGTGAAGCCCAGTGATGCCCCACCGGCCTGTGGCCCCAGCAAATGACCCCAAGAGCTTTCCAGAGCTCCTCCAGCACCGCCTGTAGCTCTGGTGCTGCCGAAGGTCTGAATCTGGAACTGAAACAGTATTGAAATAGGGCAAGGGGAAGAAGCAAGCGCAGCTCTCTTGACTGTCACCAAAACCCAGGGAAGGGAAGTCCCCTGACCCTGAAATGGGGCCCCAGCTCACCCAGGCCTACCAGATCGCCTCTTTCCTTTCTAGTAAAGACATCTAGAGAGGCAGACACAGAAACTTCCTTATATCCCAATGTTGAATTTAGCCTGTAGCACCTTTGGAAAGTGTTAGGATTTCTAAGACGGTCACGGGGCTGATGGTAACTCGCTGTGCTGATCTTACCAAAGTACTTGTTGAATGAATGAATGGTTGGATGGATGGATAGAAGGGAGAAATGAAAGGTGGAAGAATGGGGGAAAGGAGAGGTGAATGGTGGATGGAGGA
The DNA here is from genome assembly GCA_006410615.1 of Neotragus moschatus. NCBI lineage: Eukaryota > Metazoa > Chordata > Mammalia > Artiodactyla > Bovidae > Neotragus > Neotragus moschatus. The sequence continues at coordinate 7,002 of SJYA01007477.1, forward strand.
TGGATGGGCGGACAGGGAAAAAGACATTTAATGAAGCTGTATGATGTCGCTGGGGGAAACGATGATTTGATTGGAGGGTTTGCTGGGAGGGGGTCAGAAGGAGCACTTCTGGATGACAGCCTCAGCAAAGGGTGTGTCAGCTGCCCACAGAGATCGTACCATCACTGAGGTGCCAGAGCCTCGAGGTGGAAGTTCTGATCCGTCAAAAGCCCTTGTCCCGGACATAACACGCATGGGTTGCTGGGGAGGAGAGGGGCGGAAGAACTGCAGCCACCCCCTCCTCCCCCCGGGCCCTGACGCTTACATAGATCCTCATGTTGACGTAGCATTGACGCAGATAGTCCAGGACGCTGGCCTCATTCAGGAAGGTCGTGTCAGCCACGTCGCTGGCTTGGTAGAATTTGGGAGGATTCATCTATCTGCTGGATGTCAGGTTTCTTCACAATGAGCATCTGAGGGTCAAAACTCAGCGCACGCATCAGGACACAGTACGTCTCAACCCCACGGCAGCATCGGGCAGGGTACCACCTGCTCTCTGGCATCAAGAAAAAAACTGGATCAGTGGGTCCAACTCCCGGTGCAGCCACCTCCCACCAACTTGGGACGGGGAGGAACATCCACGGCCCTCTGAGCTCTAGGTGCCTCCCCTCTGAAGTAGGGATGACAGTGACTTCCTTGGCTGGTTGCTGGGAGGATTATATGGACTGAAGTGGCATCAAGTAAAAAGACCTTGATGTTCCCTCCCTATATTCAGACCATCTCTGACCAGTGCTTCTCTTTCAGCCAAGTCCGTTCTGGTAGCTGAACTTGCTCATTGATCCCAGGGACCCTGTGCAGAGATGTGACTCTTGCCCTCTGCTTTGAGAATTAGTGGTGGTTTCTAAATAGCAGTGAACGTTCCCATTAAAAAAAGACACTCCCCTGCTCCCACTAAATCACCTTGAAGGATAAAATTTAAAGCAAGCTAGCAAACAAGACCAAAAAAACCCCACAAAAAACCAACAACGATGAGCCATATATATTTTAGGGTAAAAATAATACAACAAATTGCCATCCCCACTCTGCACCCCAGCTTTTCCTCTGTAAATGAAAACTAACACCAGCTCTTATGTGGCAGCATCTGGGACCAAAGCTCAAGACACGTGATCGAGAAAACAAATATCTTTCCGCTGCCCGAAGCCTGAGGCTCAAACACCTACTGGGATTTCTGGGACTTTTAATAATTTATGAGTTCAACAGGCAGATAATTTGAAATCTTGATGGTTCTGGAAAATACGCCCAGTAATGGTCACCACGCCCACAGTAAATCCAGCTAGATTTCATTCAGGGTCCATTTCTGGTAGTTTCCTGATCTCTGGGCCTCGCCCATAGGCAAACACTTGTCTTTCAGCCTCAGCAGAGAAATAGAGTTCTGTGGATTGATCATTAAGAGCCAGATGAGTCGGTCTTTTCTGTGCTAAACCCTGGTATACGCGTGTCTACCGCGGATGCTCCCAGAATTTGTATTGTCCTTAAGCTGTACCCAAACTGGGGCCTCTGGCGCTTTGCTCTCGTCACCCATCAGTCTTGGCAACACTGCAGTGCCCTGCCCTTCTGAGAAGGATGCTCCTCCTGCACGCTAATCTTGACTTTCATATTCAAGCCCACTGGACCCCAGCCGTAGCCTCGTTTTTCCTGTGGCCACTCCTCTCAAAGAGGGGCGAGGCACAGAGTAAAGCTTAGATATTGCAAGTTCTGATCATGGAAGGTCTCTGTACCCTTATCCCTGAAATTAACCATGCACTCCCCACCCCCCGCAGTCCACGTGGAAGAAGAGGTGATGCTGTAGAAGGGGCACAGACGTTGGAGGCAGATACAGTAAGCTTTTTTTTTTCCTAGATTTATCAGTTTTATTTTTTTTAACTTTTAATTTTATCTTGGAGTATTGCCAATTGACAATATTGTGATAGTTTCAAGTGGGTAGCAAAAGGACTCAGCCACACATACACGTCTCCATTCTTTCCTAAACTCCCCTCCCATCCAGGCTGCCATGTAACATTGAGCAAAGTTCCCTGTGCTATATAGTATTTGTCATTTGTTTTAAACACAGCAGAGTGTACATGCCAATCCCAAACTCCCTGTCTCTTCCCCCGACTCTTGTACCTGGCAACCCTAAGTTTGTTCTCTGTGAGTCCAAATCCAGCAAGCTCTGAATCTGAATTCATCATTCACTGTCTTTGTGGCTGTAGGCAAGTTACCTAAAGTCTCTTTAATCTTCTGCAAAACGGGGTTCATACATCCTACAACCATAACGTTATTAAAAGGATTAAGCGAAATATCCAATGTCTCCCCCAGGAGTGTGCCCCAGGTGAGGGGTCTCCTAAATCAAATTTTCTAGCCACTCTCTGAAGTCAGTCCTTGTAGCTGGGCACACTGTGGACCAACAGAGAGAGCTGTGCCAGTAAACCAGCTATATGGGGAAAAAATCCATGGTTTGCACCTTTTGTCATTTCCCCTGGCTGACACCAGGATCCCAAAGGTTTAACGACCACCTGCAAAGCCCCTGAATGTTTAGGGGGCGGATCCTTACAAACCAGGACAAGGCAGCCCCAGCTCAGCACCACCACGCGGCAATGGGCTCAGTGCCACCGTCTGTAGCTCATGACACTGGAGAGCTCACCTGGGTTGCCCAGGGTATTCCAGGTCCTGTCTCACAGTCCTTACACCAGCGTGGGCACATAGCGCAATTCCTGATGGAGGGGATGCTCCTTCTCACTCCTGTTGGGATGCTCCTCCTCACTCTCGGAAAACTGATTCCACACGCGAGCTGGCTGGGGCTTTAAAGATAAGTAACTCTCACGATGAGCTTCCCAAGGGGCTTAAGTGGTAGAAAGTCTGCCTGCCAGTGCAGGAGCTGTAGGAGATGCAAGTTTGATCTCTGGGCCAGGAAGATCCCCTGGAGGAAGACATGGCAACCCACTCAGTACTCTTGCCTGGAGAATCCCATGGACAGAGGAGCCTGGCGGGCTACAGTCCATGGGGTTGCAGTCAGTCAGACACGACTGAGCGCACACACACGTGCAACTCTCGTTACGATCTCTTCCACACATTCACCGTTTCACAGAGCATACAGAAATACTTTCATGTCACAGCACATTGGAATCTCTACTGTAAGAAAACCAAAGGTCAGAGAGGGAAAGTGTTTTGCTTAGGGCCCCACAGGTTGAGTGTCACTGAGTCTGTGCTTGGACCCAGCACAGGGGACTCAGAGACGTCAGCTTTTCTTGCCACGCTGTCTCTCGAGTCCTGGGGGTCCACTGCTCCTAAAGCTCGGTTTCATCCCAAGGATCACTTCCCACCCAGCTGGCTGGTGATCATCTTCACGGTGACTTGGCCTCCCTGTTCAGACTGGTTCTCCCCAGCAATGAGGCCCTCCTTCTCATCCTTGACCCAACAGGGCCTTTTGATGTCACAGGGCTTGTTCATGGCTTCGATTCTCCCCTTATGGGGAAGTGCCAGGAAGGGCCTCTGGTCCACATTAGCCCCACATTCACCTTTGAATGCGCGGGGCATCGTGGCTCAGCTGAGGGAGGAGCAGGAAAGAAACACCAGTGAGAGCCAGGGCTTCCCTGGGTGCTGGAGGAAAAAGCAGATGCTTTGCCAAGACTGCTGTACAGGCTGGGGCTGGTTCTCTCATGTCACTTTCCTTGTCTTGGTGCTATTAGGTATCAATAACCGAGAATAATGGCTTCCCAGGTGGTGCTAGTGGTAAAGAATTGACCTGCCAGAAGAGGTGAGGGTCAGGAAGATCCCCTGGAGTAGGAAGTGGCCACCCACTCCAGGATTCTTGCTGGGGAAATCCCATGAACAGAGGAGCCTGGTGGGCTACAGTCCACTGGGTTGCAAAGAGTCCAACACGACTGAGTGACTCAGCACACACATATCACTGAGAATAACAAATAAACTGATAACTCCTCAGAGTTGTGTACCCCCAGCCACCACACAACGCTTCGGTGTCTGCGGTTCCACACGCCCCCACACTAAGGCTGTGAGGTAGGGTTTAGGCATTTGATGTTATGGAGAAGATAAAGACCAAAGGAGGTTAAAGCATGGACTGTTAACCGTGAGATGGGACCAGAAAACAATTGCCACTTGGTTTTCATTTTCCCGTAAGGTCTGAGCAGAGGCCACAAGCCGCCACAGTCCTGCTCTCCTGTGGCCTGAAATCAGCAGAAATCATAGCCATTCTCCTTTCACGGTAGCATGGCTGCAGGCATCTCTAAATACGACTTACACTCATCTCAGCTTCGAAAAGATGGTCTCATGGGACCCTCAGTTAGAAGCTGTTATTTAAATCTACTGACAGTAAAGTCTACTTTGAAATGCTATATCACAAACTGATTTTTAAAAATATTTTGATAACTGAATTTTAATACTCCCGGTTCCCTTTGTGACCCTACATAGTTTATTTTGTGCCTTTAAAAACACTAACCTGAGCAGAGGGCCACAGGCTCTACCAGATGCTCAGTGAGTCCCTGGTGCTGAATAATTGCCCCGGCTCAGTGATTATCTCTCCTAAGATGAGACCAGCCCGGAGTCAAGGCTAGGCTTTCCAAATGCAAACACTCTCTCAGGAAGGCAGAGGACTGGGGACTTTCAGTAGCAAAGAGAGAAGTCAGGGGCATCCCAGTCTCTCTTGAGGGTGAAGGCCCTTCCTGAAGGTTTGGGGAGCAGGTGCTTCTGAGCCCCTTTGCCAGAAGTGCTGTTCTCAAGCCAAGGGGACAGCCTTCACCTTTAAGCGGGAGACGGAGGCTCTCACAATCGTGCTCCTGGACTCCTACTCACTGAGGTATCCTTGGGGGAGCTCCAGCATTCCCTGCCAGGTTTTCCAAAAGAGGCTGAGTCGGGACAGGAAAGAGATGGAGGCAAAGCCAGACGCTCTCTCCTCTTCTCATCTCGGTGTGGTGTACAGGTTACAGAGTTCTGACTGGAGCCTGGGTTCCCCAACCCTTAAGCTGGTCCATTTCACAGAAAAGGAGAATGAGAGAAGGGGTACCAGGGGTCCTGTGCCTTTGTGGACTACTGACCTCTTTGTCCATCTGGTGACGTCTGTGCTCTCATTGGACAAAACTTCAAATTCAGGTAATAAAATGAATAAGATCACCACGGAAACAAATGGCATTGAAATATAATGAAAGGGAAGTCGCTCCGTCGGGTCCGACTCTTTGCGACCCCAGGGACTGCAGCCCCCCAGGCTCCTCTGTCCCTGGGGTTCTCCAGGCAAGAGTACTGGAGTGGGTGAGTCTTAAACACGCGATACGGCAATACACGCACTTCTTTGTGAAGGTATCAGATAACACGTTCTAACAGTGAAGGAGGAAACAGGACAGGCTCCGTCTTGAAAGCAGGACTCTGTCCTGGACCGGACGGTGGACTTTGAGCTATGTGCCCAGGATCTATGGAAACGACATACCCACTGGAAAATCTGGCCCCCAGAAGGACGAGCCCCAGGGCTCTCCATTGCCTAAAGGATACCTAATTATCTGTGTAACGGTTAGGTAGGTAGAACAGGGAAAAGGAGTCCCAAAGGGCAATGGCTAAAAGACAAGGAAGGGAAAAGCCCGGGAAAATAGAACAAAGGAAGGTCCGAGGACCGGAGTGAGGACCTCAGGTAAAACAACAACACTCCTGGCTGGCCCAGTTTACAGAGGACAGCCCCAGGGAGAGAAAAACATGTAAAAAGAGGAGCCAAAGCTGGCTCGCTCTCTCTCCGCCCACCTACCACGTGTGCTGGGGCGCTCTTCTCTTCGCGTCTTTGGATCCACACGCCCTCACGCCTGGAAGATGGATTCTCCTGCTATCTTCTAAATAAAATAGAGCTGTAACACTGATTTGTCTAAGAGCTATAACACGGTCCTTTCGAGACCTGAGAGCTATAACATGGTCTATCCAAGACCCGAGCGCTGTGACACGCCGAGGGGGCTTTAATGTCCATCACTCCAAGTTTTCGCTGTGACGAGACAAATACCAAGGAGCATACACTTGCGTGACATAACCGAATGGAATCACACATTCTATTATGCTTACTGGGGTATGACCGCAGGCCTCTTGATAATTGTCCACTATTAACTACCTAGGCTTAAGGCGTATGATCACGGGTTAACTAACTTTGATTGTATCTTTCTTTTTCCTTTGTTCAGACCAGTTTCAGGGAACTTTATACACTTAGGGTATATAAGGCTTTCACAACAACTGGTCGGGGTCCTTGGCTAGGAGGGGACTCTGCCTTGGGCCCGCCCATGTAATAAACTGCACTCCACTATCTGCATTGTCCTTCTGAGTGAGTTTGTTTCCCGGAATGTGTGGCTACCACAGCAGCAGGTCTAGGAACTTTCGTTTTCAAGCAGCCGTGAGAATTAACAATCTTTTGAGCTCTCTGCGATAACTGTGACATATGAAAATNTGTAATAAACTGCACTCCACTATCTGCATTGTCCTTCTGAGTGAGTTTGTTTCCCGGAATGTGTGGCTACCACAGCAGCAGGTCTAGGAACTTTCGTTTTCAAGCAGCCGTGAGAATTAACAATCTTTTGAGCTCTCTGCGATAACTGTGACATATGAAAATATTGGTGATTTCCATCGCTGACAAAATCACAGGTACTGCTGATACGACTGTGATTTGTCACCTGTGTTAAAAGGGGGAGGAAATGGTACATTTCGGGTACAAGTGGTGAACGTCATGATGTGATTGTTCTCCTGCTGAAGACCCCCAAGCCCAGGGTAGGAGCCCTACCTGATCCCCCCAGAGTCCCATCTTTGGTGGAGGGCACGGGGCTGGGGGGTCCCCGGTAGCTTTGGACAGTCTTCCTCCAGCATCTAGGAGACCAGGCTCTCAGCTCTGCCACGGTCACCCTGGGCAGCTCAGTGGCCTCGCTGGGCGTCCCCCACCCCCTTTCTGGAAGATACGCTGTCTCGACATAAACCTCCTCTTGCCATTTGCTGTCCCTGGAGGCACGATCGCACTGCCTTTCTGCGGTCTCATTTGAGTGGTTCTGACTGACATAGATGGCAGTCACCAGGGAGATGAGACCAAAATCCACATGAAAAGAAAACAGAGTATCCGCAAGGTCAGATTTTTAAAATGCATTCGATTTGTCTTGAAAACAGAAGACTACTCCTGTCTCTGAGCTGGGTTCTGTGCTGGGTTCCTTTTCAATCATCCTAACTGGGGAGGAGGGGCCAGAAATTCTCCTTTGTTTATTCCTATTAAGTTGCTTGTTTTTTTTGNTGGGAAAGATTGAAGGTGGGAGGAGAAGGGGACGACAGAGGATGGGATGGTTGGATGGCATCACTGACTTGATGGACTTGAGTTTGAGCAAGCTCCCGGAGTTGGTGATGGACGAGGAAGCCTGGCTTGATGCAGTCCATGGGGTCGCAAAGAGTTGGACACAACTGAGCGACTGAACTGAATTGAACTGAAGGTATGTGGAATGTTATTGGACAGGAGTGAACGTGTGTTCCCTGCATTGGCAGGAGGATTCTTAACCACTGGACCACTGGGGAGCTACCTTGCCTCTTTTTAAAAAAAAAATTCATTATTTTATCCAACTTTATTGAAGTATAATTGACAAAATTGTAAGTCATTGAAAGTGTATAGCAAAATGTTAATCTGATGTACATGTACATTGTGAAAGAGGTCTCTTCCTCATTGACTAAATTAATGCATTCATTACCTCACTTACTTATGAAAACATACAAGTTTTCCATCTTAGCAAGTTTCAGTTGTACAATACAGTGTTATCAACTATAGTCACCATATTACAAATTAGATTTTCAGACTTTATTCATCTTACAACTGAAAGTTTATGCTGTTTTTCTCACCTGGTCCTATTTCCCCCACTCTCTAGCCACTGACAACCACTTTTTTACTCTGTTTCCATGAGATTGACTTCTTTTTCTTACCTCTTTAAAAATATTTCATTTAGCATAATGCCTTCTGGGTTCATCTGTGTTGTTACAAATGACAAGATTTCTTTCTTTAAGGCTAAATAATGTTCCACTCTGTGTATGTATACGTGCTCAGTCTCTAGGTCGTGTCCAGCTCTTTGCGACTCCGTGGACTATAGCCCACCAGGTTCCTCTGACCATGGGTTATTCCAGGCAAGAATGCTGGAGTTGGTTGCCATTTCCTACTTCAGTGTGCATATGTATACAGAGGAAAATACAAATCACTACCACATGCCACATTTTATTTTCTTCATCCACTTATGAAGTATGGTATGGTTTGGTATGATATGGTATGGTTTTCTCCATACTATGTCTATTTGAATAATGATTTTATGAATGTGAGAGAACAAATATCACTTCAAGTTAATTATTTTGCTACCAAAGGAAATCAGAATATGTTCAGAAGTTGGATTGCTGGATCAAACGGTAGTTCAATTTTTAATTTCCGTGCTGTTTTCTATAGTGCTGTACAAGTTTACATTCCAACACAGTGTACAGGAATTACCTTTCTCCATATATGTGCCTGCATTTGTTATCTCATCTTTTTTTTTTTTATAGTAGACTTCTAACCTGTGTAAGGTGGTTTCGATTTGCATCTCCACAGTGATAAGAGGGCAAGGAGGAGAAGTGGGTGACAGAGAATGAGATGGTTAGATGGCATCACAGACTCAATGGACATGAGTTTGAGCAAGCTTCAGGAGAGGGTGAAGGACAGGGAAGCCTGGTATGCTGCAGTCTATGGAGTTGCAAAGAGTTGTACAAGTCTTAGTGAACAAATAACAGTTAGTGAGAATGAGTACTTTATGTATCTGTTGGCCATCTGTATTTATTTATTGAATAACATCTATTTAGATATTTCACCCACTTTTAATTGGGGATATTTTGGCTATTAAGTTGTGTATATTCCAAGAATATTTTGAATATTAATCCCTTAACAGATTTGCAATCCCTTAACAGGTTTGCAAATATATCCTTCTGTTTCATAGGCCGAATTTTCATTTTGTTGATGGTTGTTTTTGCTGTGTAGAATCTTTTTAGTTTGTAAAAGGACTAGGAATACTTAGGAGTAAATCACATTAGGAATACTTTAGGATGTAATCACATTTATTTTTGCTTTTGTTACCTTTTCTTTTGCTGTTAAATACAAAATATCACTGCAAAGACCAATGGCAAGTAGCTTCTTACCCATTATGTTTCCTTATGGGATTTTATGGTTTCAGGTTGTACATTCAAGTCTTTAATCCATTTTCAGTTGACTTTTCAGTATTTTTTAAGCAGTGATCCTGTTTCATTCTTTTTCATATGGTCATCCAGTTTTCCAAACACCTTTCATTGAAGAGGTATCCTTTCTGAACTGTATATTCTTGACTCCTTCGTCGTAAATTGACCATATAACATGAGTCCATTTTCGGGGTCTCTATTCTGTTCCAGTGATCTATGTGTCAGTTTTTATGACTGTATCATACTTTTTTTTGGTGACTTTTTGGTATCATATTGCTTTGATTATTACAACTTTGCAGGATAGTTTGAAATCAGGAAGAGTAATGCCTTTAGCTTTGTTCTATCTCAAGATTACTTTGGCTATTTAGGTTTTTTTCAGGTTCCAAAAAAATTTTTTTTGACAATTTATTACATATACTACATTTTCACCTTATCCTTCAGTTTTTTAAATCATTCACACATGAACTTTGTAAAACTGTACTTTATGGAAAACCATCTGCAAAATAAAAATGCACATTTTTGCTCACATTTTAGATAAACTGCTGAAAATGTTAGGAATTATTGAAGGTGATCATGAGACTTGGGGTGGCTTGATTTTATTAAATCTGACACCAGACAATGACTTTAGTAAGGTTAATGTTGAAATATGGATACAAAAATGTCTATTAAACTGAACTGTTCAATCTAATAGTGTTTGAGAAGACACTACAAACAGGACAAAATGAAGTACTATTTTTTTTTTCTTTACAGACATTTCTCTAAATCCATTTTCTGTACACTTCCTCTCCCATTCATAATTAGTTATGCAGACTGATGAGGCAAAAAAAAAAAAATTCCTTAAAAAAAAAAAAAGAAAACCTCGATCCTATTTACATCACGTGCAAAGTGAGTATTTTAAGTAGGTGTCATGGCAGAACTGGTTAAAAGTAAATACAGTCAAGTGACAGATACCTTTACCTCTCCAAATAAGGTCCTTCCCCCCTCCTCTCTGAGAGAAATAACATTTTCAGGTCATAGACTGTGAAACAGCATGCAATGCAAAGACAGAAACAAATAAAAAATTCTTTTTATTTGCAGCTGTTGAGACGTTATTTCTGAGAGTTGAGGTTGCCCCTAGTGGCAAAACCAGAGCCAGCTATTAAGCAGTTAGAATGCTACAGAGCTTGGGTACCTGGCCGTTTCTCTTTGACGCGTCCTTTGGTCTCCTCTGCTAGATGTTGTAGGTGTCTGTTTCGCCTGATGGTCTGTCATCTTAATGAAGCTACATCTACAACTCTCAGTCCTCTGAAGTGCCTTTAATAGTTGCATCCATGTTTGAAATGCCATGCTTGGAGTCACTTCTGACCAGCTGGCCATTTTGGCTAACAGCATTTTCCACTCACAGAGTGATCTTTTTAGGCTGCCAGCTACATGACTTTCTTCACTTTGAGGGGTTGGAGGAGGTCTTTCTAAATCCAGAAAATTTAGTGACCTCTCACTTAGCATAAGCACACGATGTGGTATTTTTAGTGCCATAACCTTAAAGGGAGTTGATGTATAAGGTCAAGATCTGCTTGTCTTGAAAATGGAATTCCGGCTACAACAATTCTCCCTGGAACTGCAGACTCACACTAGCATTCTTGGAATCCTTGTTCCAGGTCAGCATTTGGTGGTGCTACCTTTAATTTTTCCAGGGCCCTCATTCACTAATACCTTCAGTGTATTCCATTTCATACCAAATTTGACTAATGTCTGCCATCTGAGCAGCAGTGGGAGAAGGAAATGCTGCCCTACTCTAAATGTGCACCAACTGCTGCTTGCTTTTTGCATTATCTGCTTCTGGGCCTCATATTAAATCTTTCAACTTGCCTCAATATGTATATGCTGGATTTTGTCCCCCTGGGCCTGCTGGAGGGTCCCTGGTGAGGGCCACCACCTGCTGGCTCCCTGGGCACTCCTGTAGATGGTCTCAGAGGCAGCTGGCCCAGTGCATGGAGACGCCCAGGTAAATCACTTGCCAGAGAGCCAGGTTCCAAATTTTAAGATTGTTCTATTTATATGAAAAAAGCCTTTGGCATTTTCATAGGAATTGCATTGAATCTGTAGATTGCTTTGGGTTAGTTCAGTTCAGTTGCTCAGTCGTGTCCGACTCTTTGCAACCCCATGAACTGAAGTACACCAGGCCTCTCTGTCCATCACCAACTCCCGGAGTCTACCCAAACCCATGTCCATTGAGTCAGTGATGCCATCCAA
>SJYA01007478.1:852-14129 GCA_006410615.1 Neotragus moschatus
TGGTGTTCGACAACTGTGGCAACATGATATGCCGCGGATTTGGCCGACAGGTTACACTTCAGGAGCGGCTCAGTAGTTCAGTGGGGACCGACATCTGCAAAAAGTTTGAGATGATGGTGCTGTTCTCGCGAGGCCGCATGTCGCAGACAGAGACCCTGAAATTGATGTGAGCCTCCTTTGCCTTTTGCATAAAAAAAGGACCGCGTCTCTCTGGCTTCGCGCACGCCCGAGATTCGTAGAGGCCATGAAACTGGTGTAAGACTGCTTTGCTGGCGACGAAGAATCACGTCTCTCTGGCGGTCGATGTCACAAAGGGAGGTCTATTGCTGCGAGGTGTTGGCATGGCGGGTGCAGGTTGTGAGGAGGGAGGCACTTGAAATGCATCACAGAAGCAAATGCATCCTGACCATACTGCTTGAAAACGCCGCTTGCTTGCTTTTGATCGGAGGGCGCATGAGCAACGAGAAACTTTATTGAGAGGTAGGGAAAAGATGGATTGGAACTGCTTCCCTCATGATCCACACTGCGGTGTTCATACACTCCACTACATGCCTACATACACAACGGTCTCGAAGTTAAAGTTCATGGAAGTGGTGTAAGGCTGCTTTGCTGGCGAGGAAGAATCGCGCCTCTCTAGCGGTCGATGTCACAGAGGGAGGTCTACTCTGCGAGGTGATACCACGGGGGGTGCAGGGTGTGAAGGAGGGAGGCACTCGAAATGTATTACAAAAGCAAATGCATGGAGACCAGATCGCTTGCAACCGCCGCCTGCTTGCTCCTGATGGGAGGGCGCACGGGCAACGAGAGACTTAATTGAAAGGTAGGAAAAAGATGGATCGAGGCTACTTCGCTCATGATCCACACTGCGGTGTTCATACACTCCACTACATGCCTACATACACTACCGGCTCAAACTTTACTTAGCCATCGCTGGTGGGCCATTGAACACACGATCAACACATCGTTGAAGCGCCGGAAGCATCGAATGTTTGGAGCCACGCCCCGTAGCTGAACATTTGGGGGAGTTACACTGATGTTGACTGAGAATTTCGCAGTGTACCGAAACACCCGAGTTCAAAGTCAGGATCAATACGACCAAAGAGGATTTTTTGCTCCTCATCGTTGAAGACAGACGGCCAGGCCATGGTCGCGACCAGCTTACTCTGTGCCGCCCAAGTTTGCCCACTGCAGAACGTGAAGTGTTGAGAAGTGTTAGGAAATGGAGGCGTCACGTGTGCTGTGCGTGAGGTATGAGCTGCGGGAGCTTTTGATCGGGAGACTTCAAGTGCCGCTAGTCTGACAGCAGAGGAGAACTGTAGCTCCACGCTAGGGTCGGGCCAGAGCAGGTTTTCGCAACACTTTCTCCTATTCCCAGCTTACCAGGCACTGCGCGTCGATGACTCGGAGATCTGAGAAGACTGAGAGGCGATGCAGAGGGACTGGCGAACGCACATGCCTCGTTTTGCTTCTTGGCAGAGGAAAGGTGCGTTCCATTTCGTGGTAGCGCTCGATGATGGCTGGCCGTCCCTGGGGGTGTTTGCACGCACAAGGAGGAGGGGCAGCGCCGGGCACAGGGGTCGTGCTGGGCAGAGGTGCGGAAAAGGAGGATGGTGAGCTGTGTTCCTTCTTCGAACTCCTTCGCAGCACTCCGCACTGAAATGCCTTATTTCCGTCGAAAAAAACACTATCTTCGGGACAAGCGAAATGTTGACAAAGCGTCAGGGGACGAGTGAAGCGCAAACAGTCTCACTTGACAAAAGCTGCTGACGTTCGAGTCCACTCTGAAACTCGTGCAGCAGTGAGAAAATTCGGCTCTTCTCTATGGACACAGAACGAGCCGCAACAGGCCAAAAACAGGACGGGCAGTGGGAGACTGGGTTGTCTCCTGCGGTGGACGACCACCTCCGAGCTGGCTGGAGGAGGAGGAATTTCTGTCCCTAAAGGGAAAAAGTGGCTCGCATGAGCTTCGGCTATGTTGCCGAAGTGCCGTTGAGCCTGAACCGGACTCTATTTGTTCCTCTCACTATTCGGTTTGATGGTCCGGCTTCGCGGAAAATGCGGGGTACCTCTATGTGCGCCTGCCGCAGCCCCGGGGATCCCGGTTCTCGTGCTGGATACCGGCAGGCTGCCTCAGCCTCGCCGCCAAATCCAAGTAACCCCATTCCGCTACTCCACCGTGCGACTTCAAGCCTCGCACAAAAGCAAATGGGCCATGAAAACGTTTCGGAGTTTCCATTATGCCTACGGTGGGACGAACTCGGGAACGCCGAAGAGTTTTGCGTCCTAGCTGCCTGATGACCCCACTTGAACGTTGAGTTGACCTCCTGAATAGCGTATGTGGCTGTTACGCGGGAAATAGCTCGGTCAGGCGAAAAAGGAATACGACACGATGGCCGCGGGCGTCAATGCTCGAGCGTCCCATTACAATCTATATTCCCTATGCCGAAGAAACTCTCCTAGAAAGTACCGGTAACGAAACTACACGCACGGGAGCACAACCGAATCCCCGAAAGCTGCTTGAAGCCTTCAATCCACCTGGGCCAGCAGGAGCACTGCTAATCAGGTACATCAGCTGAAGTCTATGGAGTTTCATGGTTTGCATACCGTAGCACGGCCAGGCAAACACGTATATGCCGCGCTACCTGCAAGTATTAGTGCATTAGCGCCTCTGTTGCTGAAGTGCTGTAAAGCGTGAACGGGACACTGGTTGTTCATGTCACTATTAGGTTTGACGGTGCGGCTTGGCGGAAAACGCCGAGTATCTATATAGCGGCGTGCCGCAGCCCCAGTGATCCGGCTCGTCTTGCTGAACTCCGGCAGCCTGCCTCAGTCTCGGGGCCAAACCCAAGTGACCGATCTCCGCTACTCCATTGTGCGACTTTATGCACCGCACGGGAGCAAGTGGGCCTTAAAATCTTTCGCAGTCTCCATTCTGCGTATGGCAGGACGAACGCGTGAAACCTCAAAGTCTCGCATCCTACCTGCCTGGCGACTCGATTGGAACGTTGAGCTGACCTGCTATCGAGTATCAGTTGTGGCCGTCATGTAGAAGATAGCTCGGGCAGGCAAGAACGGAATATGACACGATGGCCGCTGGCGTCATTGCTTGAGCGTCTTATTACAGTCTGCCTTCCCTAATATGAGTAAACTCTCCCAGAGAGTACCGGCAGCAAAACCACACGCACGGGGGTACAACCGAATATTGAAAGGCTTCTGAAGTCTTCGATTCGAGTGGGGTAGCAGCCGCTCCCGCGGTACATCAGCTGAGATATAAAGAGTTTCTTGTTCAGCAGAGGCAAGCTGCAGCCCTTCTAGCACAGACTTGTTACACATGCAGGGATCGGACACTGAATAGTCTGAGAATCAGAAACCCCTCACGCTGTCTTCGTATACATAGCGGCGCTCTGCTTGCTGCGAGTAGGCCAGTTCTGAACACGGCGTGTAGTAACTTTGTGCTCGGAGCTCCTGGAACGCGCTTCCGGAAGCAGCACAGAGCTTCAGAGGTTCTTCCTTTGCCCCCTTCTGCGTGCGGACGGAAACACAAATACAAGCGACACCGTCCTTCCTCCGTCGGTGATTATCGTAGAGTGCTACGAGAAGGACTGCGCAGCCTGTCCGCTCCCAACACCCTAGTATAGTAGTTTCCAAGGTCGAACTCAATATCTCTCCTTAGCGCGGCTTTAGTCGCACACCCCACTGCAGTCCTGTCGCAACCTAGCAATCTTTTATCTTGTCACTGTCGCCGTGGGGCCGTCCCTTCCACGTCAGGCGCACGCGCAGCCGCATTACCGCCGCTTCACAGTGGTACTACCTTTCTTCTGCCTAGTTCGCGGTCCGGTGGGGTCAGCTGGCTTGACGTCAGCCAGGCAATACGCACAAAGTTCTGCAACGCCTCTCCCTCGAGGAGTCTCAGAGATGCTCCCGCTGTTGCTTGTGTTTCCAGGGTGGCGGCATTGTCCAAATTGGTGGCAGCTGGTGGTGAGTGCTCTTGTGTGCGTAATAGATCCGTTAGGATCAAGCTGGGAAAATAGTCGGTCCGTAGTATGGGAGTACGCTGCTCCAGACCAGCAAATGCTGGAGACGGAGCACGCCGTTCTGCCAGAGAAGGTACGCGCGCTGTTGGCCAGTGTAGTGAAATTGGTAATGTTGTCGCAGGCCGTGATGACTGTGTTAATTTGTGCCATCGGACACGCCGTGTGCAGTTTGCCGTGAAATAATCCGGAACTACGGTTCTTCAAATAAAGGAATGATGGAGACCCAGCACGCTCTCCTGCTGCAGGATCAACGAAGTTGCAATGCTTCTCGCGTTTGTAGCTGGTATTTTCGCGGTAGAAGAGTTCCCTTTTTCACATCACGCGGAAACTCCTGCCTGCGGCCGACTGCGGGGGGATGTCTTCCCAGGTGTTGGTGAAGCAGTCTCATCTACAGCTAGGACAGCGTTGGCACTTGCCGCCTTATCCAGTCACCGAGTCCAAAGCTTTGGCGTGCTTATCGGTGCCGGCAAGCATCAAAGCGAGGTAGCACCAGAAACGCAATTGTCGAGGAGTCGTGTACTGCGGTAGGCTTTGCACCGCGGAAATTTATCAGCGGCGTCGTGATCAAGGCCAGGCGGTCCCAATGTGTCTTCCGCTGTGTTCGTGTGCGCGCTGTGGAACAGCCGCACCACGCGTGTGTCCAAGCCGGCATCAACGCGCGTTTGGTAGACCGGGTTCTGCTCTGTCGGCCGTCGTCTTCATCCCTCTAGTGCATACATTTATGCACGCATATATCCGTGCATCAGATCTCGATACGTTTGCGGCCGACAGCGCGGCCGGGCAGGCGGGCTGCTTGCGGTCAGTTTCAGCTACGTTTCAAACGTAGCGGGGGGCAGCTAGAGCGGCGCGTGTCCGCCTGATAGCAGTCATAGTCGGGAGTGCTGTCGCGGTTCAGAGAACAGCGTCAACCGGAGGTAGGCCTTTGAGGGTCCGCGTCCACCTCCTAGCACTAGCAGTAGCGATGGGAGCTGTGGCAGAGGAAACAATGTGTGAAACACTGAACAATAGGGCATATGAGTCCAGCTGACAGCAGCCGCGGTAGCCAGCGCAGTTGCGGCAGAAAGCAACAGCATGTAGAGCACGGCTAGATACTCGAGGATGTGCGTCGACATGGTAGGAGTCGTATCAGCGGTTGCAGTTGTGGCAACAGGGACACCCTGCGGAAGGAAACGAGATGTTTGAAAAGATGCGTCCGCCTGATTGCAGTCGTAGTAGCGAAGGCGGGCGTGGCATGGAGAAAGCGGCGGGCGGAACAGAACTCGATCTGTGGGAGACTGCTCAGACGATGGCGGCGGGGACGGTGTAAGTAGCAAGCCTACACTTTTCACGGATGCTAGCAGGCGAGGACGTTTCGAGCGTGGGATGCCGTGGTGTCGTAGCAGAGTCCATCAGGAGTGACGGCTTCTGCGGGGGACGGGTGGTCCTCCGAGCCGCCGAAGAACATTCGTAACACGCGCTGTCTTTTTTTCCGGGTCGGCGCGCTGCCGTCTCCCTTACACCTTGCTGCTGTAGGCAAGCTCTGTCTGTCCCTCCTGCTGTGCCTCGTGTCGACGGCCTCCACACAGCTGCCTTCGGAAATTTACCATAAGGTGGCTTCAACGTGTCCTGTCTGCAGCGGATGATGTGATTAATGTCATTGTCATAAGTGGGGCTGGCGTTGCTGTCCTTCTCTGAAACTTGTCCTCTTGCTCGGCGTGCCGCCAGCTGGCCGTCTTATGCGCGGCGCTATGACCTGTCGTGTCTCCGGTGGTGCGTGCATCCGTAGTCCTCGCCTTCTTGGTGAACTGTTAACGGCTGCAATAGGCCAGCGTCGGCCAGGAGGCAGCAACTCAAGCTCTAGCACGGGCATAGTACAACGAGGTTGCTGCGTGCAGAAGGGCAATATGTCTCGCCGTGAGTCGCGCCACTTCCTTCCTTATGCACATAGTTGAGTGTCGTGCTGTCATTCCACGTCTTCCTGCCTCCAGGCCTGTGGACAGCTGAAGCATCCCTCCTCGTGTACGATCGCGTGCCTGCTGCTGCTAATACGCGTTCTTGGCGTGCGGGGGATTCCCGGATGTGCTCTTGCCACAAAAACAATAGTAGCGACTTGCCCTCAGGCTTTATGTGCAGTTAGACACGTGGCAGCCCAACGCCGCACGTCTCTTGTTTCTCCCGCTTCAGACAGCACCAGCGGTCTGCAACACCGCCATTACCTCTGCATTCTTCCTTTTGCTATTTATCTCCTGCCGATTTCCAGTGTCTAGTCTATTGGCTGGACGCTTAGGGCACGGGGGGATCAGCAGCTATAGCAGAGCTGCACCCGCCGCCAGCGACGTACAGCAGCCTACGCATAGTGGGGCAGGTAAGCAAGCCAGGCCGACAAGATGCAAGTAGCGTGTGCTGCCACTTTTTCTTCTACCTCGTGCGCAGCTTCTTTTGAGCCCCATTTGGGGTCGCGTTGGTGTGTCGCTGGGCGTAGGCTGCTGCTCGGTGTCGCCCAGGAGACGTCCACATGGCTCTTAGAATGTGTCTCCCGGCCTCGCACCCACTGGGGCTAGATCTAGGAGGAGAGATGAAGTCGCCAATATTATACGTAGTGTAGCCGGCAAGCCATGCAGCTTTTCAATCTGACCGCCAGTCTGTTGTCGTGCCTGCGAAGCTGCGAAGCGGCTTCGCATTCTCACGAATACGTTCAAGGTAGACGCGGACGTCTGTGTATGTCGTGAACGTAGATGCAAATACGTATATGTGTACGTGCATGTGTATACATATATAGACCTGAACTGAGCCAAACGTCAACATGCGGGTATCTGCAGTCGGCGCGGCTCGTCTCCATCAAGTGGAGCGCCAGTCACCGGGGAAGCCTCGGCAAGGAGGCATGAGATCGGCGCGCGGCACGCGAAGCGGTCCCTAGCGTAACTCGCACAGGCTCTGGAGTATGTGACAGTGCTACAGGTATTGTGAAAGCAGCAGTAACTTAAAGCTCGCGGATTCGAAACGAAGCACGCCATGTACGGCGGTCCCCCGGTACGGCTGTGGTGCACCTGTTGTAACATCTGCGGCACCGCCGCTGTTCCCGTCCTCCCTCCCTCCTTTCAGTCAATTCTCGTCTGTGCAGCCGCATACGAGGAGGTTCCCTGGGTACATGTGAATGCTAGCGCCCTCTATCTGTCCTCTACGCGTCTTTTGCAAGTCCTCTTTTGTGACGTTTCGCATCTGTCTTACTGTGAACAATCTCTTGATGCTGTGCTACAAGAGTTCTTCGCAGTGGCGACCTAGCTACTTCGGGGTCTGGTACACCGGCTAGCTGTCTTTCTACGACGCCGTTGCACCATAAGAACTTATCCGCTCATTCCCAGCCGGCAAGAGCTGCTATGCTTCGATGGGTAGATCGGGAAAAGCAGCACGCAGCGGAGGTGGGCAGGGCAGCGCAGATGCAGCAATGAATACACGGACGTTGCAGACGAACGACATTGACGAGTTTGCTGTTGCAGTCTCCGTGTTTATATCAACGGCCATTGTAAGGCATGAGTACAAGTGCATCAGCAGGTGTGTAATCATACAGACATTCGCTCGTCAGCGGTGAGTACGGGCAGCCAGCGAAGTGTAGTGCAGCGACCGCGAAGGGAGGCCGCGTGGCTGGTCGACGTGCGTGTGTGTTCATACATGAGCGTACGTACGCGTACGCATAGAAATAGCAGCGCGTGTGATCGTGCTTCTAAGCAGGTAGATACGCGCATGTGTCGATGGATCGACAACAGCAGATCTCCACCCCTGCGATAAGCACCGGTGGAAGAGACAAATTTGTGTCCGATACATTGAAAGCGAGTGGTGAATGGCAGATTGTGTAAAGTAGCGAGCTGACGTATATAACATCGGGATGTCTGTCGACTCCATAGGAGCAAAACAGATCCATGCCGTGCCAGCGACGTGACCTACTGCGTAGAATAAGGTGGGGATTCCGCAAAGGCTTCGAATTCGCACTTCTTCAATCTCCTAACGTAGTACCCTTCCAACATTCACGCGAATCCAGAAGCGCATGAGCGATGCAGAGGTTCTTAGGTTGGGCGGCTCCACGTTTCAAGAATGAGACTGGATCGTAGCACCCCGGCGACCTCATCGTCGATAGGAAATCTGAGCAAGAAATAGGTGTGTGCAACAGAGCGAACTGAAACGAAGTCGCATTGCCAACAAACGTATCTGCGTTCCTTGGAGCACTCATGCCAACTGTTTACTGATTTTGTCAAGAGCTTAGAACTGCTCAATATAATCGTCTACACCGTTCTCTCACCGACCCACCCCCCAGAGCTATACCGAGGTATATGAAGAGTTGCAGTTTTCAGGTTGTGAAGACCGAACGACGCCTTTCATCGTGGATGAATGTTCCAAAGAAGTCCTGTCGGTGCTTGGGCCATCATAACTACGCCGTCGATGTTGCGGCTTACCATACCTGTCGTTCTCGAAGGTCTTTTTGTGCAGGTCCTGAATTTGCCCTGTATATGACGTGCTGCAGTCTTCATGGCTTCGAAGACTGAATGATATATCCGGGAAATCTCACGGTCCAGAGTAGTCTCGTTGATGCCTGTGCCGTCATGTTTCCTTCGCTGATGTCGCTGTCTAAGACGACACAGCTATTTATCGAGGCGCTTGCTGTGCGGACCATGGACTTCCACCACTACCTGGTGCAGGCTTTTTAGTCTCGTGAAATGAACGACATATCGGCGTAGAGGTGTGGTTTAGAGAAGTTTTGTAGTTGCCAGCCAAGCTCCACGATGCACGACCGCGGCGTTTTCGGCGCACGCCTCTGTCCCGAAACGACCGTATGCATTGCAGTAACTGTTGAATTGTCTAAGAAATGGAAAGAGACGGGAACACCCTTAGGCCAGCGATGTAGAAGTGTTTCGAGCAGCGCCTGGTTGGCTGGGGTGTTGCGCAGCATGAAGTTGCAGAGCCCTCGCCACCGGAACGACGTCTCTTCATTTGTGTCTTGTGGTTGGAGTCTCCGCTGAGTTTTACTTTACGGAGGAAACAGCATGCGCTGAGCGACAGCCTGCTTATCCATACGTTCATGATGTACGGGTAGACAGGTGTACCCTGATACACTCTGTGTCGCCTGTGGCAAGAACCGTACGTGCCGGATGACAGTCTGTCCACCAATAATACGTTCACGCTTGCAGGTCGAGAGGCCTACTCTTAGACATGTAGAATAGTGCGTGAGGAGAAGAGTAGCTGCTGGACGGCGAGCTGTCCGTCAGTATATTCATGAGATTTAGGAAGATAGGATTACCTGAGTGATTCTGGCTAGCCCGTGGCGCGCGGCTGTGTGCGGAATTTGCTTCGCCGCCAACAATCAGTAGGTACTGGGGGACATTTCGCCCATCAGGTACAGGCAGACACGTCTGGGAGAAATTCGCTAGCATGTGGCAAAAGGCGGCGTACAAACTTTTCCCGCCTGGGACCCGCAAGCGCGGGATGACCGTCTGTGGATCAGTACACTTACAGAAAACGGGCAGAGAGGGGTCTCCGCTGTGAGATGGTTGAAGCAGATTATGCCAGTTGCCTTCTCGCCGGACTTTTAGTCAGGACCACGAGTGCCAGTACTCCCGGCGGCGAACCTGGGCAAACCTCTCCCCAGTCTATCTGCTCGAGAGGTCTTGGTTGCCCTGCGTGACTAGGTAGAGGTGTATGCCCAGTTGCAGAATCGTCTGCGTCTGCGTGGGAACACCGAGCGCTGCCCACGTCTTGAAAAGTTCTTTGCACATTTTTCCATGAAGTTGCGGCCAGAGTGCTTTTGAATGAGGAAAGTCAAGTACCGACTGACGAGGAGGCACCAATGCATGTGCTCTCTTTCCGCAGGTGCGTGTATTATGGGCTTCCCAGTCACTCCCGTGTTAACCTTCATTCGCAGAATACTCCGCAAGAGAACAACAAGAGGGCCCTTATACGGGGGAATTCAGTCATCGACGGGGAGGCATCGAAGTATTTCTCTCTCTGTGTTCACAGGCCTGTGTATGCGTTCGGTCACACGGCGTGGTATGTGACTTTACAGTTTCGTCCTCTTGTCTCGCGGGGAAATCTCCCCGGGATAGGCATCAGGAAGGTG
Source organism: Neotragus moschatus (assembly GCA_006410615.1). Taxonomy (NCBI): domain Eukaryota; kingdom Metazoa; phylum Chordata; class Mammalia; order Artiodactyla; family Bovidae; genus Neotragus; species Neotragus moschatus. The sequence goes on from SJYA01007478.1 coordinate 10,972, forward strand.
CACATCAATTTCTTCGGGCCTGGTGTCGCGTATGCGCTTGTGAAGGCCTTTACTCGCAGGCGAATGCGGCCCGTGCTCTTGATTATGTGTGTGAGATTACTCCTAGTGCTATGCGCCGCGAGATACGTACCTTTATATGATGTCTTCGCACGGGATTGTCGCTTATGCTTTCAGAAGGTCCTTCACTCGCAGGAGGATGCGCGTCAACGTCGTAAATATGTGTGAAGAATCACCCCTACTGTTTTTACGCCATGGGGTATGTACGGGTAAGTGACTTTGTGTGCACGGGAATGAGTGTCACCATCATACATACCTGTAGAAGACCTCCTCGAGTACTACCCAGCGGCGAAATCTCGCGTATGTACGTGGGAAGGAGTTCACCTGCAGGAGCATGAATTACCTCGTCGTCCATGTGCGCAGGGGACTCCTGATACTTTCTGACCGGAGATTTTGCGCGTGTACCAGTGAAAAAGCTCATTTGTACGCGAAGAACCGTTTTCACAGTACAAATGTGTGGAAGACCATCTGTCATACTAGCCTTCCTCGAGGTTTGCGTACGCCCGTGCAGAGAAGTCTATTTGGTAGAGGACAAGTGTTTTCATGATACATATTTCTCCTACAGGTAGATACGATGTTCATGTGGAAGCGAACAAGTGTATCCATCAGAAATTTGTGTGGAACACCGTCTCGAGTGCTTCTGTGTCCCGGAGTACTGGTTATGTTCCTGTAAAGAAGTTCAGTAGTAGCACGAGCGGAAGCGTCTCCGTCGTACGTACGTGCAGACTATCACATGTAGTGCTTCTTTGCCTCCCTGCAGTTCCTGTGTATTCACGAAAAGGTTCATCAATACGAGAAGGAGTGTGCCAGTCATCCATAGTTGTGGAAGATCACCTCTACTGCTTCTGTGCCATGAAATACTGCTTGTGTACCCGCAAAGGTGGTCAGTCGTACGAGAGGGGCGGGGCGTCTCCCTCATATGTTCGCGTAGGTTACCACTTCTAGTACTTCTTTGCCTCCCTGTAGTCCGTGTGCACCCCCAAGAGGTTCATTTACAGGAAAAAAGCGTGTTCATTCTACCTACGTGTTAAAGCCCACCCCGAGGGCTTCTGCGCCCCGAGGTACGGCTTATGTAAAGAGGTTTACTAGTACGAGAAAAGGCGTCTCCCGCGTATGTAAGCGTAGATTACCACCTGTAGTACCACTTTTTGCCTCCCAGTACTCCGTAGGCATTCCCAAAGAGGTTCATCAACACGAAAAGGCGTGGCTTCATCATACGTCTGTGGAGAACACGGACTCTAGTGCTTCTGCGCCACGAGGTACTGCTTCTTAGCTACCTGTGAAGAAGTTCAGCAGTACCATGAGGCGGCGTCTCTCTCATGCGTGCGCGTAGATGACCACCTCTCGTACTTTTCGCTCCGAGGTATTGCTTTCGTACCTGTTTGGAGGTTCTTTGAAAGAAATTTAGTGTGCTTAGCAGATATACGTGTGAAAGACTTCCCATAGTCCTTTTTCTTACCGAGACTCGCCTATGTACGTGCAGAAAAGTTCATCTAGTGGGACACGAGCGTCTTCTCCGTGCACACGTGTGGAAGGCGACCCCTAGTACTTCTTTGCCCCATACTAATGCTTACGGACCTATGAAAAGGTTCACCCGGAGGAGAATGCGGTCCTCATCATACGTACAAGTAGAAGTTCACCGCTTGTACTTTTTTTCCGGAGGTTTGCTTGTGTACGTCTTCCTACACAGGTGTAGAAGGCCGCCTCCAGTAGTTCTTTGCCCCGGAGTAGTGCCTGCCTATCTGCAAAGAGGTGTATTCGGAGGAGAGTGAGGGTCTTTGTCATACGTATGTGTAGGCGATCACCGATGGTACTTTTTTCCTCGAAGTTGGTTCGTGTATTCCTTCCTACACATGTCTAGAAGGCCACCTCTAGAACTTCTTCGCCCCGGAGTAGAGGTCAGGCTACGCGCCTGCAAAGAGGTCTATTCGGAGAAGATTGAGGGTCTCCGTCATGCTTATGTGTTGGTGATCATCGATGGTGCCTTTTTCCCCGAGGTTTACTTGTGTGCTTCTTCCTACACATGTGTAGAAGGCCACCTCTAGTACTTCTTTGCCCCGGTGTAATGCTTACCTACTGGCAAAGAGGTGTATTGGCAGAGAATGAGGGTTTTCGTCATACGTATGTGTAGAAGATCCCCGGTGGTACTTTTTTCTCCGAGGTTTGCTTGTGCACTTCTTCCTACTCATGTGTAGAAGGCCACCTCTAGTACTTTTTTGCCCCGGCGTAGTGCTTACCTACCTGCAAAGAGGTCTATTCGGAGGAGAGCGAGAGCCTTCGTCATACGTATCTGTAGGCGGTCAACGATGGTACTTTTTCCCCGAAGTTTGCTTGTGTACTTCTTCCTACATATGTGTAGAAGGCCACCTCTAGTACTTCTTTGCCCTGGCGTAGTGCTTGCCTACCTGCAAAGAGGGGTATTTGGCGGAGAATGAGGGTCTTTGTCGAACAGATGTGCAGAAGGCCACCTGGAGTAATGGTCTTCGTCATACGTATGTGCCGAAAATCACCGATGGTACTTTTTTTTTCTTGAAGTTTGCTTGTGTACATCTTCCTACACAGGTGTAGAAAGCCGGCTCCAGTAGCTCTTCGCCCCTGAGTAGTCCTTACCTGCCTGCACAGAGGTCTATTCCGAAGAGAGTGAGGGTCTTCGTCATACGTATGTGTAGGCGATCACCGATGGTACTTTTTTCCTCGAAGTTTGCTCGTGTACTTCTTCGTACACGTGTCTAGAAGGCCATTTCTAGTACTTCTTCGCCCCGGAGTAGTGCTTACGCTACGCGCCTGCAAAGAGGTCTATTCGGAGGAGAGTGAGGGTCTTCGTCATATGTATGTGTAGAAAATCACCGATGGTACTTCTCTCTCCGAGGTTTGCTTGTGTACTTATTCCTACACATGTGTAGAAGGCCACCTCTAGTACTTCTTTGCCATGGCGTAGTGCTTACCTACCTGCAAATAGGTGTATATGGCAGAGAATGAGGGTTTCTGTCGAGCACATGTGCAGAAGGCCACCTGGAGTAATTCTTCGCCCTCCTGTACCGCGTGTGTATTTGTAAAGAAGTTCATCAGTACGAGAAAGAGTGTCTTCGACATACAGATGT
>SJYA01007479.1:0-18443 GCA_006410615.1 Neotragus moschatus
GAGACCTGGCATGCTGCATTTCATGGGGTCGCAAAGAGTCAGACGCAAATGAGCAACTGAACTGAACTAAACTGAAAATCACTGCAGATGGTGATTGCAGCCATGAAATTAAAAGACGCTTTCTCCATGGAAGAAAAGCTATGACTGACCTAGACAGCATATTAAAAAGCAAAGACATTACTTTGCCAACAAAGTTCCATATTGTCAAAACTATGGTTTTTCCAGTGGTCATGTATGGATGTGGGAATTGGACCATAAGGAAAACTGAGTGCTGAAGAATTGATGCTTTTGAACTGTGGTGCTGGAGAAGACTCTTGAGAGTCTCTTGGACTTCAAGGAGATCCAGCCAGTCAATCCTCAAGGAAATCAGTCCTGAATATTCATTGAAAGGACTGATGCTGAAGCTGAAACTCCAATACTCTGGCCAGCTGATGCGAAGAGCAGACTCATTGGAAAAGACCCTGATGCTGGGAAAGATTAAATTTTGGAGAAGGGGATGCAAAGGACGAAATGTTTGGATGGCACCACTGACTCAATGGACATGAGTTTGAGTAAACTCATGTTGGTAACAGACGGGAAGCTGGGCCTGCTGTGGTCCATGGGGTCGCAAGGAGTCGGACACAACTAAGCAAATGAACTGAACTGAACTCTTTAGAAAAAAAGGCATGACAAACCTAGACAGCATATTAAAAGCAGAGATGTTATTTTACTGACAAAGGTCCATATAATCAGATCTATGGTTTTTCCAGTAGTCATGTATGGATGTAAGACTTGGACCATAAAGAAGACTGAGTGCCAAAAAACTCATGCTTTCAAATTGTGGTGTTGGAGAAGACTCTTGAGAGTCCCTTGGACAGCAAGGCAATCAAACCAGTCAATCCTAAAGGAAATCAGTGCTGAATATTCATTGGAAGGACTAATGCTGAAGCTCTAATACTTTGGTCATCCAATTTGAAGAGTTGACTCATTCGAAAAGACCCTAATACTGGGAATCGAGGGCAGGAGGAGAAGGGGGCGACAGAGAATAAGACTGTTGGATGGCAGCACTGACTCAACTGGCATGAGTTTGAGCAAACCCCAGGAGTCAGTGAAAGACAGCGAAGCCTGGCATGTTGTAGTCCATGGGGTTGCAAAGAATCAGACACAACTAAATGACTGAACAACGGCAATGTGATCTAGCAGTTCCACTTCTGGTTATTTATCCAAAGAAAATGAAAACATTAATTCAAAAAGAAACATGTTCTTTGTTCACTGCAAAACTACAATAGCTGAGATACAGAAACAAAGTAGGTGTCCAACAACAGATGGATACAAAAGATGTAGCATACATATATATACACTCACAGTGTGTCTGTGTGTCTGTGTGTGTGTATATGTGTGTGTGTGTATATATATATATATATATATATATATATATATATACTGGAATATTACTCTGCCATAAAGAGAATGAAATCTTGCCATTTGTGGCAACATGGATGGACCCAGAGGGCATTATGCTAAATTAAATACATTAGAAAGAGAAAGACAAATACCATGTGATTTCACTTGTATGTATAATCCAAAAGCCAAAGTAAAACAGGAACAGACTTGTAAGTTCAGAGAACAAACTGATAGTTGCCAAAGGGGAATGAGGTGGGAGGATTTGTGAAATAGGTGAAGGGGATAGGTGAAAGCTTCCTGTTATAAAATAAATAAGTCTCAGGGACGTAATGTACACACAGGAAATACAGTTGATAATACTGTAACAACTTTGTATGATGATGGATCGTAACTGGATTTATTGTGATGACCATTTTGTAATGTGTAAAAATGTTGAATTGTTATGCTGAACACCTCAAAATAATATCATATGTTAATTACAACTCAATACAAAAAAGACATCAAGTTACTCTGTAGCTCAGAATCATGCTCTGCACAGCTGAGCAGGGTCCGGCGATGACCCTGAGTTAAGGGTGCTGCTTGGTATACCTGGGGTGAATCCCTGAGGACCCGTCACACCACGGTCTTTGCCACAGCTGTCATCACATTGCCTAGTCTTTCTGCGACTTTCACAGTGGTGTTTTTGTGGAAAGGACAAGGGAGAAGAATAGCTATTGAAAGGTCATCTGAACCTTCCTTTAGGACAGATGGGATTCTATAAATCCATAAGGGGATGTTGCAAGCTTCCAATGTAAGCAAAACAGATTTCTCCCTTCAGTATAAGACACATACATCTGACTGAAAATTGAAAATTTGAAATCTTTCCTGCTACTTTTTCCATCTTTTCATGTGAGAGAATTTTATTTGAAACATCATTTTTAATTTAGTCTTCAGCATCCACTATGTCCAGCAAAATAGTTGTCTTTATCATTTCTCTAAGTCTTCTTTACTAGCATTTCATAATAAATAACACATATCCAGCACCTAATGTGAATAAAGCATTATTTTAAGCACATACATACTAATTCATTACACACAGAAAAACTCTACCAAGCTGAAGCCATCATTATCTGCATTTCCCAGAGAGGAACAAGAGGCGCAGTGCCCAAGGTCACATGGACAGTAAGTGACGCTGAGATTCAATCCAGGCGCACTGACCGCAGGCTAGTTGTATCTTTCACCACTGCATGAAGCCTAATTTTAGTCTTCAAAGCCAAGAACTGTTGACAGTGTAACATTAGTCATCTTTCTCTAGTTCTAGAATCAAGAACAAGACAAAGTGCTGGCAAGTTATATATTGAGTGTAGGTAGAAATGTATCTCCAGGATATACCCCTCCTATGACATAGCCAAACAAATTATATGATCATCTTTCTCAAGCAGGCAAAGAGGAAAGGCAGTGAAGCCAGCTTACTGATCTTGGGCAGCAGCTTGATGGGGACAAGGAGAGGAAAGGTACCAAAATGAAGCTGCAGAGAAATCCAGAGCCAATCTCCAGCACCTAACACAGATCATCGAGAACTTCCCTGGCAGTCCAGGGGCTAAGAGTTTGCCTGCCAATCAGCGTACACAGTTTTGATCCCTGTTCGGGGAAGATTCCACATGTCGTGAAGCAACTAAGCCCTCGTACTGCAGCTGCTAAAGCCCACACGCCTGGGACCCATGCTCCACAACTAGACAAGCCGCCACAATGAGAAGCCCGCCACAGCCAGAGAGGAGTCCTGGCTCACCACAGCTAGAGGAAGCCCCTGTGCAGCAACCAAGACCCAGCATAGGCATAAATAAATAATAAAATAATAAACCAGGCTATCAGAGCAAAGCCGAAGCACACACAGCACCTGAGGAACTGTAACGTAAGGCCAGCAGAAGAGAGAGAATCAGAGATGACAGCTTGCAGGTAATCCAGACACATCTTGGAGACGGGCGCAAATGACCACGGGGGAAATCTCATACGCTTGCAGCGCACGTGCACAGGTAGGTCAGGTCCATTCACAAGAGCAAGAATAAGATAGTTATATACAGTAATAAATTCTATGATCATCAAAGCTGGCACACAGGACGTACGTACATAAACTTCTATGTAAGATAAGCAGTAAGAGTATGTCTGTCGTAAGGTGTGGGATAAACAAGGCAATTCAGACCATAAAATTCCAAAGGATCAATAATATATGCAGGAAAGTAACTTTACAATAAAGTTAACAGACACACAAATAAAATATCAAGGAAGTAAAAACCTTGACTAGCTGTAACCCTGACTAGTAATTCTTTTTATTATGGTCTTCAATACAATTTAACAAATGTATTGATCTTCTGGTATATGTGATTGAGGACACTAGGAATTACAGGGATTCAAATGCCATTAAATTGCAACTGCACAAGGTAATCGCAATCCATCATCTTACTAACACAGGTAAACAACTGCAGTACCAGAAGGAATATCAAGAAAAGAGCTGGTCAGAACAAGGAAACATTTAGAGGAAGGAAGTGGCATTTGAGATACACCTAAAATCTCTCCAGTGAAAAGGACAGGCAAGGGAAGACAGGGAATGATGTGGACAGGACTAGGGTGGTGACGATGGGTATAAGTGAAAGGTAAGAAATAAAGTAAGAAAGAAAGAAAGAAAGAAACACTGCAGCCCTTGGCAGCTAGTGTGGTCAGATTTGGGGAGAAATCAAAGGTGAGAGGAAACACCTTCCTTTATAGAATATCTTAATCCCAGACTGGCACTAGGGCAGCCTCTTGAAAGAGGACCTCACACTGTTCCTAAGAACCACCTACCTCAGCATCCCTTGCCATCATCACCACCCAGGCTTCAGGAGAGGGGCTGCAAGCCCTGCACACTCTGACTAAAGCTAATTAATAACCCTTCCCTTAAATCATTGCACCCCCAGCAGTGTTTTATGTTCTCCACTTTTACCTCCACAGGACAGCTGAGACAAAACCAACATATTTGGAAAGAATTTACTAAAGGCTGATAGTGAAGTTGCTCAGTCGTGTCCGACTCTTTGCGACCCCATGGACTGTAGCCTATGCTCCTCTGTCCATGGGATTTTCCAGGCAAGAGTACTTGAGTGGGTTGCCATAGGGATTGGTAAAAGGGAAGAAACCTCCAAAGATATAATGAATCAGAAACAAGATAGAGGTTAGCCCCCTCAGGCTATAGAGCATAGTTGGCATCAGGCCTTCCCATCTTCCACATCTTCCCAGATGGCAGATACTGTGTTTAATGACTGGGCACCCCTCAGAGTCAGGCTCCTCAGAGTCAGCCCAGGATAGCAAACACATGAGCACAGCCTTTGCTGTCTCCCATGCCCCACTGTGGAATCTACCTTTTACGTAATCAATTAATTAGCCAATTATATGAGACCTGATCTTGCTCTTTACCCTTATAATTCTCAACAATGAAAACCACAGCCACTCCAACAAACAACAAAACACATACCCCACACACATATCAAATGCATAAACACAACCATAGAAAGGATCCATTAAAAAATATAGAAAGTGTTTAAAAGGAGCTGATTAATGAAGACAAGGGTTGGGGGAGTGAGAAAGAAAGAGTTGAAGGAAAATGACCTTGGTTTGTGACGTGGTCAATTTTGAAAAGTCGAAAATACATCCAGGCAGAGATACATAGCAGGTAAAAAAAATGAGGTGTGTGTGCGTGTGTGTTGCTCAGTCGTGTCTCTTTGGGAACCCATGGTCTGTCCATGGAATTCTCTAGGCAAGAATACTGGAGTGGGTTGCCATTCCCTTCTCCCAGAGATCTTCTCAACCCAGGGACTGGCTTGAACTGGGGTCTCCTGCTTTGCAGGCAGATTCTTTACCATCTGAGCTACAGTTAATAAAGGAAGTTAACCCTAGAGACGGTAAAAAAAAAAAATAAAATAAAATTGCAGTTCTGGGAATGTTTAAGTAGAAAGTACAAAAAATAAAGAGGCAAGGGAGAGGAAGAAGAACGCTTTGGGAATGCTTCTATCACACTGAGTAGGGGATATAAGAGGAAAAACGGAATTAACAAGACAGGCCCAGAGGATGCAAATGAGACAGAAGGTGGTAAAGAAGACATACTCAAGAAAGAGGAAGTAGGCAGCTGTAGAGAATGAGGCAGGTTAAACCAAGCAAGCCCACTGGATAGAAAGTAAAGAACACAGCTGCTTTTGGAGTGGCAGAATTTAGCACAGTGGTAGCGGAGGTCAGAACCTGGGCGAAGGTGATCAGCAAGAAGGGGTGGGGCATATGTCTTCACTTGGAGGAAGAAAGGAGATGGGATATGAAGGAATTAGGACTCTACACTTGGCTGGTACTGAGAACCTACCCATTATACTCACTGCTGTCTCTCCAGCACCAAGACCTATTCTTGGAATAGGTACCCAAGAAATACTGTTCATGGAACGTTGCTTATTCAGTGAATGCTGTTGTTTGATTAAGAAAATGAATTAGTCAATGAATACAATACTAATACTTGAGGAAGGACAAGAGAATAATCTTGCTATGGCACTTGTGTGATTCAGGTATGAAGACTGCAGTTACACTGTCTGAACATCTAGTTGCAAGATAAAAGCTGCTGATGGAGTTCTCATCTGTTGGATTTAGTGTGGGGCAGAGAGTGTCAGTCCCACCAGTGAGAAGAGGCTCAAGTCAGTCTCTTTGACAGTCATCTGAAGAAAAAGGGAGCCTTTCAGTACTGGACATTAGAACTCAAGAGGAAAACACCAGGACAATTGCAGAATAGAAATCCCTCCCTGCTGTGAGCATGAAAGCATCAAGACATGCTGAAAGGAGATCCCGGGGGGTGGGCAGGGGGTACAGGGGGACAGGTTGTCAAGAAGGGGCTCTCCATGTGGAGGGCAGTGGAGAGCAAGAAACTGAAAACCCAGATAAGTGCCCTCAGGGCTGGGAAAACCCTTTCAGACTAGAGGACACCCAACTCAGGCTACTGGTTCTTGTCCTCTGTATTAAATCTGTTTAATTTAAACACCACACTTAAAGTCTTTGGAAAGTTCCTGTCTGGGTCTGAGACTATGGAAGGGTTCAGCCAGCACTGGTGACCCTAAATGGCAGTAAGAGCAGAAAAAGCCCAGGGATTCATGCTCCAGACTAACCACCAAGACATCTTGAAGGTTCTGAGTTTATTTTATTAGGTGACATGGTATTCCCTTACAGGGAATCCAAGAAAGGAATTTTTTTTTTTTCTCCTGTTCCTTCTCATTGTGTTTTTCCTTTGATTCTGACCAAGGAGAGCTGAGCAGTTCTGACATCTGAAAACTGTGAAGGACAGCAGAAAGGTTTGGTGGTAAGCACCGCGATGATGCAATTAAACAAAGCCCCAGGAGAGAGGAGAGGCCACGAGGTCCAGAGAGCTGGGAAGGCTTGGTTTTGCAAAGCAGTGCAAAGAAACATCGAGAGCAAAGAGATGATGAGCAAACAGAGGACAGGTGAGAAGCCAGAGAGTTGACGCAGTGCAGAAAGTTCACACAGCTGCTACGGCGAGGCCGCCAGAGCACTGCAAATAAGCCTCCGTAATCTACAGGGCCTGGACTGTTGGAATTTCTAGAAACTCTAATCAGCACCATTTACTACCAATACCTACAGCAATACTTGGTAACCTGAAGGTGTTTTTTGTTTGTTTGTTTGTTTTAATTGAAGATGCAATCTTACACTCAGAGCCAAGCTGAGTTCACCACAATGGATCCATAACCACGTATCAAGTCATAATAATGGGATAAACTCACACCTCATGGCACAGTCATCTCACAATTTTAAAAAGTTCTAGTCAAAGGAATTACAATTAATCCACCCTGCTTATTTTCCTCCAAATAGAGTCAAGTTGTACTGTTTTGTACCAAGACCTTCAAGCTCTTTTAGATGAAAGAAATCTTGGAAATTGTCTAGTCCAACCTCTCCACTCCAATGACCTCAGTTTTTGACATCTGTGGCAGACCCGACCAGTCCCCACTGGCAGCCTTGTGGCCCTCTCCGTTTCTCAGCAACCTTTGCGTTACACCATATAGCTCAGCTCTGACCAGCCAGACACTGATGGACCTAAGCTCTGACCAACCAGACACTGATAGACATCCCCAGACCTGGCCCTACCTTGGATGGAGAAGGACCAGCCAACCCTCATCATATCAGACTCTGCTTGAGATGTAAATAAACTTCCATTGACATTCACAGATCTCTCTCTTTTAACAGCAAGCATTAATAGATTTTCAAGCCTTCTTTTAATTAGGTAGCAACTGATTGGCAATTACGTTGCCAATCATGCCAGAGAAAGTGCTAGAGATTATTATCTATACCACTTATCTAAGATACAAAGGATTAAAAAAAGACAGCAAACCAGTCAGGTAACTCATGTTTAAAATATAGTGGCATCTTAAATTATCTAAAGGTTATTGAGACATGTCTTGTAAGGCTTTAGCCTCACCCCCCAGGAACCAAGAAATAAGCTACAGAGGTCTTAAAACAACCCAGCCTGAGAGCTAAATGGCACTGTACAGCTTTGATCACTAGTTAGCCTCTCAGGATCGAGTTATTCACTCACATCATCTTGGTGTAAATAAAACAATCTTGGAAATCCAGTTTGTTATCTCACATCAGATAACTTCAGATAACTACTAGGAAACTGGAAGCCATAAGAATTACTGCTAGAAGGGTACATATTACACATTCTGAGATCCATTTGTAAAGGATCTAGCCAATTTTATAAAGGATGATTGAAATTTGCCCCTCCTCAGAGTCTTGCAGACATCATTGGGGGTCTGGTAAAACTGGTAAAAATGACTTGGTATCCTCAACTCGTTCTTGTAAGTTTCCAGAGAAGGTAGGACAATGTGTAATAAGTCTCTGTAAATGGTTACTGAAAAGAGTTTCAGTGTTTAAGGCCACACACTTGCTTATTTGAAAGACTGACATGTGAGGGCCACCTTACTCCCCCAGTGTGCACACGATGCTGTTCAAATACACACACACTGCCATCTGCACACTATTCAGAAGCAAAACAGAATCGGTGGCTCCTCCCAAACCAATTTGGGTGCTCAGATGCAGACAGAGGGAAATCAGAATTCCATAGGCAAAATCAAGATCCAAATATCATGTGAAGCAGAAAAGATCTTAAGTGACCATTCAGCTCAAGCCCCAGCAGAAGGGCTAGATGCAGGGAGGGCACCCATTCATCTCCCTTCAGAGCAGGAACCAGAGCCCATGTCCTCTGCTTTCTGAGCTCGAGTATAACTATCCACATCACACACACACACAAATCCTCACTGAACTTACAGCTTCTCCATCCCTTCCCAGGCCTCCCCTTGATCCGTAGGCCTGACGTGCTCACCTGCAGAAAGCAGTGCCCAACTGGGGCGTGCTCCGGAAGCGTGGCGTTGTACACCTGCTTCAGGAAAACGGGCTCGTTGTCATTCACGTCGTCCACGGCGATGCTCACCAGGCAGGTGGCCGAGAGCGGGGGCTCTCCAAGGTCGTGGGCCACCACTCTCAGTTCTATGGCCTCCTGGGCCTCTCGGTCCAGGCTCCGGGTGGTGCTGATCACACCACTCTCTGGATCAATGCTGAAGGATGGTCCGCACTCAGCGGGGGTCCTCGGAGCCTCTGGATTGCAGAGTGCGGGGAGAGGGAGCAGCGCGTAGCGCAGCCTGGCATGGTCCGTGCCAGGTTCATCTGCGTCTGAGGCGCTGACGCACAAGACCGTGGTGCCGGGAGCCGCGGCCTCGGACACCGAGGCCCAGTAATGCTCCTGGCTGAAGAGAGGTGGCTGATCATTGAGGTCAGCAACCCAGAGCAAGAGCGTCTCCTCGGTGCTCAGCGGCGGGGATCCCGCATCTGTGGCCACCAGTCGCAAATCATACAGGTCTCGGCTCTCCCTATCTAGGGGCCCCCCGACGCAGAGGAAAAATACTCCTGGGGAGCCTCCGGGCCGCAGCACAAAGGCTCCCTCACCGCCCTCCAAGGTCAGAGAGACGCTCCCGACTCCGAGGCCTCCACTGAGCTCCCCTTCCTTCTCTGGGTCACCTTCCGCGTCTGACACCGAGACCCGAGCCACATAGTCGCCGACTCGAGCGCCCTCGAAGACGCGCGCGGCGCCTCCTTCGGTGAGGAAGAGTAGATGAATGGCGGGCGGGTTGTCATTCACGTCCAGCACCGCGATGGACACGCGCACGGTGGCGACCTCGGGCTCGGCGCCTCCGTCGCGGGCCTCCACCACCAGCTGGTGCCAGGCCTGCGCCTCGCGGTCCAGCGGCCTGTGCACCCGCACCACCCCGCTCAGCTCCTCCACCACGAAGTAGGCCGCGTCGCCCAGCGTCCCGCCGCTACCACCTGCCCCGGGAGCCTGCCGGGAGCGGATGCTGTAGCGCACGTGGCTGTTGGGCCCCAGGTCACGGTCGGTGGCGCGCACGCGACAGACCTCGGTGCCGGGCCGAGCGTCCTCGCGAACCGCGGCGCGGTACTCGATCTCCTCAAAGACCGGAGGATTGTCGTTCTCATCCAGCACGCGCAGTTCCACTCGCAGGCGGCCGGTGCGCCGGGGGCGACCACTGTCCCAAGCCTCAATCTGCAGCTCGTGTGCCGCCACCGCCTCTCGGTCCAAGCGCCGAAGCAGCACCACGTCTAGGGGCTCAAGAGGCGCCGAGGACGGCGGCGACGGTGGCAACCCTGGGGCCCCGTAGCGCAACTGGAAGAAAGGCCCTGCGGGGTCCTCAGACAGGTTGGACGGTTGCACCAAGGTGTAGCCCTGTACACTGAAAAGCCCAGCGTCTGGGTCTCTGGCGCCTGGCAGGCGGAAGGCGGTACCTGGTGGGCTGAGCTCGGAGACGTTGAGTTGCAGGAAGTCCAGAGGAAAGCGGGGCGAGTGGTCATTCACGTCGTTGACTTGGATCTCCACCTGCACCACCGCGCCCAGCAGCGTGGCGGCCACGAAGCTGTAGTGGTCGCGCCGCTCGCGGTCCAGGCGCCGAGCCGTGCGGATAATGCCTGTGTCCGGGTGCACCTGGAAGTCGTCCAGCAGCGGAGAGTCATCGGAATCCTCTGACAGAAAGAAGCCGCCCCCCTCCTGCTGCTGCTGCTGCGAGGCCGGCAGCCCCGCGCGGATGTCGCCGACCAGAGTGTCTGGAGGAAGGCCCTCGTCCACGGAAAGGCTGAGGTTGAACACCTGGGCAGACGAGCCCGAGGCCGCCCACAGCCACGCGTGCACGCAGAGCCCGAGCAGGAAGCGCTGCGCCCCGGCGCCGCCGCCCTGCCGCCCGCGGGGTGACCCTCCGCTTCCAGGGAGCAGGAGGCGCTTCCAGGGTGGACGCCCTTCACCCATCCTCCGTCCTGAGGGGCTCATGTCTCCGCCAGCTCTTGGGAAGGCTCCCGGGTAACTGCTAGCTTGTGGCGGAGTGGCAGAAAAATCCAGGAGCCTCTTCGGTGTCCGAACCAAAGAAGAAAAGACTTTGTTTGGCAAACAAACCGACAGACGCAGAGTTCCCGTGGTTACATTTGAAACTGGTGAAGACGTCCTCCTTCCGCAGCTCGCTCAGACAGGCCGGGGGAGCTCGAGCCGCTTCCGCCGCTGTCAGCCAGCCACCTTTTGAGCCCCTGTATCTCTTTACCCGAGTCTCATCTCTTTTTCTCTCTCCTTTTATTCCTTTGACATCTGTTCCTTGTTCGGCTCGGCTGGTTGTTTCCCCCTGGTAAAGTCAGGTGCATTATTTCCTTTGCCGAAAAGGATGAAATTATTTAAAGCGCGCACACACAGAGAAGCTGGGGGTCGGGCCAGGGAAGAAGGTAAGGGCGGGAGGTCGCGGGGCCCGAGCGGGAGGGAGGAAGGGAGAGGCGGATTTGACTGCGGCGCGGTCAGTAGCTCTGGGGCGGCCGCGCCCGCCGCGTCTCCGGACGCCGGGGACCGCGCGCCTCCCCCCGGTTCTCCTCCGCGCGTCGTGACGCGGCCGCACACCCGGGCGAACTCCCACCTGCGAGGCGCAGCTGCAGCTGGGCACGTTCTTGGTCAGGCTGGGGGCGGAGGAGAGGAGAGAAAACGTGAGAGGAGCCGGAGATGGGGACCATGGGGCGCGTGGGGATCGCGCAGGCTGGGCTAGGCGTGAAAGTGGCTAGGCGTGGGGAGGTGAGGGGGCAGCCCTCCCCGCTCCATCCTTGAGACTGGCTCTGCAGCGGGCTTGACGCTGGGGAGCTCCTGCCGAGCGGAGAGGGCGGGGGGTTATCGTTACACTGGAGAGCCAAACTTGTGTTCTCCATGTGTCGAGAAAGACTCGTCCCCAGCGGAAGGACAGATGGAGTCAAAGGCCGACGCACAGCTGGGGCCGGAATGACTGCAAAGGGGGAGAAGGCGGAACTTGGAAGAAACCTTCGAGAAACCCCGAGAAATCTGTGACACGCATGGTACAAACCAGGCTTTATTATGCCGCGCGACCACTCGGCGCGACGTGTGAGCGACTTATCACTCCCCTCTGCTACCGGCAATGACGACAATAGATTCGGCTTGCGAACACTTTTTATGCATTCAGCGCCATCACAACACTTCCAGGATGGTTTACGATGCTGATTTATGGGCACAAAGATGGGGTAGCCGAGGCCATCACCTTCCCAAGCTCCACCATCGCCGCTGAGCAGGGAAGTTTGCAGGCGAAGCAACTACTGATACCACTTTCAAAATAGCTTGTGTCTGAGCCAGAGATTATCAATGAATTGCCACAGTCGCGAGTTTCCTTTCAAATATCCGTAATAATCCGTAATAATAGGATAAATTGCCTCTCTTAAAAAATGCCTGAGGAAAGACTCCGCCCTTTTAAGGATGGCTTGCCATATTTAGCAAATGGTTTCTGCAATGTTGCATTTAGACCAGAGGAAAAGCTTAATTTCCTAGATACCGTTGCTCTCCTTTGTTGTTGTTTAGTCCCTAAGTCCTGTCTGACTCTTGAGACCCGATGGACTGTAGCGCACCAGACTCCTCTATCCAAGGGATTTCCCAGGAAATAATCCTGGAGTGGGTTGCCATTTCCTTCTCCAGGAGATCTTCTGACCGAGGGATTGAACCCGCATCTCCTGCGTTGGTAGGTGGATTCTTTATCCCTGAGCCATCAGGAAAGACATTTAAGGAGCACCAGAAGCCCTGAGTAGCAGTCCTTTACAGCAAGATGTCTTTGTAATATATATATAATTGCTAATCTACAGCCACACCATCACTCTATGGCTGATAAAATAAATGTATTTTATAGCAGACACTTTCATATGCATGGAGACATTACTGAAACAAATTGTGTCTCTTCACCAATGTATCTCTTTCCCATTGAGATTTGTTAGCAGTCTCCTTTAACCTCAGCCTCTGAAATCTCACCCTCACTAGGCCCCCTGTCCCTTTGTAAGTAATCCTCAAGCAAGCATCCCGACTGATACTTTAAAAAGTAACTCAAATCATGTCATGAACACCCCCAACCCCACCCTCCCCTTTTAGAACCTGTCAGTATATTTCCATTATGCTGCTGCTAAGTCACTTCAGTCCGACGCTATGCGACCCCACAGACGGCAGCCCACCAGGCTCCTCTGTCCCTGGGATTCTTCAGGCAAGAACACTGGAGTGGGTTGCCATTTCCTTCTCCAATGCATGAAAGTGAAAAGTGAAAGGGAAGTTGCTTAGTCGTGTCCGACTCTTTGCGACTCTACAGACTGCAGCCTACCAGGCTCCTCCATTATACTTGGATTTTAATTCAGACTCCCTTCAAAGAGTGCAGGACTCTACCTAGCATGGTGCTATCCACCCTTCTGACCTCACAGCTGTACATCCAGCTCCACTGCCTTCTTTCTGACCTTAGTTCCTGTTGCAGACTGAGCACTTGAGTCTCCTTCAAAATGCAGGTGCAGAAATCCTGTCCCCTGCCCAGTGTGATTGGCTTTAGGAGGGAAAGTTTTGAGGGTGATTAGATTACTTGAGGTCATGGGATTAACACCTTTAAGTGAATGAGGAGAGGACCTGAAGCTCTCTGCTCCTCACCATATGATGGTAGAAAAAGCCAGCAGCCCACAAATGGGAAGAGGTCCTGCCCCAGAACTCGACCATGCTGGCACTCTGATCTCAGACTTCCAACCCCCAGAACTGTGAAAACAAGTGTCTGTTATAAGTGACCCCCCCACCCCCACCCCAGCATCGGTGACCCAGTGGACATGAATTTGAGCAAACTCAGGGAGATATGAAGGACAGGGAAGCCTGGCATGCTGCAATCCACGGAGTCACAAAGAGCTGGACACAACTGAGTGACCAAACAAAAACAGTCTATGGCACTTCGTTCCAGCAACCTGAGCAGACTAAGACGGCTTGTACGTCTGAATTGTGAGGCCCTTTCTGTGCCTGGGAGTTCTTTCTGCTGATTTCTGAAGATCTGGTTGTTTCTCACTCAGGTCTCAATTCAAATACCAGCTGTTTGGAGACCTTCCTTGACCACCCTACCTACCTCAAGTAGCTTCTCCACCTTAAACCCTGCATCCTTATATTAGATTTTACTCACAGTGTCTATGAGCACCTGAAATTAGTTCGTTTCATTCTTTTGTTTATTATTGTAATCTCAACCCTCTTGAGGCACTTTAAGTGCTACTTTATCCCGGAATCTAGAAGAGTCCTACCATAGCGTGGCTTTATTCACTAAATGTCTGTTGGATGGATGACTGAATGGATGGCTGTTGAACTGAAGAACAGACAGAAAGATGAGTCATTGAAGGGGTTGGGGTTTGAAGCCATAACTCAGCAATAATTGGTGTGAGATCTTTTATTGTGGTGAATTATATCTTCTCAGTTTACTCATTTTGAACATTCTCTGGAGCTTTATGCTTGTTTTTGAACTTNGCTAAGTCACTTCAGTCCGACGCTATGCGACCCCACAGACGGCAGCCCACCAGGCTCCTCTGTCCCTGGGATTCTTCAGGCAAGAACACTGGAGTGGGTTGCCATTTCCTTCTCCAATGCATGAAAGTGAAAAGTGAAAGGGAAGTTGCTTAGTCGTGTCCGACTCTTTGCGACTCTACAGACTGCAGCCTACCAGGCTCCTCCATTATACTTGGATTTTAATTCAGACTCCCTTCAAAGAGTGCAGGACTCTACCTAGCATGGTGCTATCCACCCTTCTGACCTCACAGCTGTACATCCAGCTCCACTGCCTTCTTTCTGACCTTAGTTCCTGTTGCAGACTGAGCACTTGAGTCTCCTTCAAAATGCAGGTGCAGAAATCCTGTCCCCTGCCCAGTGTGATTGGCTTTAGGAGGGAAAGTTTTGAGGGTGATTAGATTACTTGAGGTCATGGGATTAACACCTTTAAGTGAATGAGGAGAGGACCTGAAGCTCTCTGCTCCTCACCATATGATGGTAGAAAAAGCCAGCAGCCCACAAATGGGAAGAGGTCCTGCCCCAGAACTCGACCATGCTGGCACTCTGATCTCAGACTTCCAACCCCCAGAACTGTGAAAACAAGTGTCTGTTATAAGTGACCCCCCCACCCCCACCCCAGCATCGGTGACCCAGTGGACATGAATTTGAGCAAACTCAGGGAGATATGAAGGACAGGGAAGCCTGGCATGCTGCAATCCACGGAGTCACAAAGAGCTGGACACAACTGAGTGACCAAACAAAAACAGTCTATGGCACTTCGTTCCAGCAACCTGAGCAGACTAAGACGGCTTGTACGTCTGAATTGTGAGGCCCTTTCTGTGCCTGGGAGTTCTTTCTGCTGATTTCTGAAGATCTGGTTGTTTCTCACTCAGGTCTCAATTCAAATACCAGCTGTTTGGAGACCTTCCTTGACCACCCTACCTACCTCAAGTAGCTTCTCCACCTTAAACCCTGCATCCTTATATTAGATTTTACTCACAGTGTCTATGAGCACCTGAAATTAGTTCGTTTCATTCTTTTGTTTATTATTGTAATCTCAACCCTCTTGAGGCACTTTAAGTGCTACTTTATCCCGGAATCTAGAAGAGTCCTACCATAGCGTGGCTTTATTCACTAAATGTCTGTTGGATGGATGACTGAATGGATGGCTGTTGAACTGAAGAACAGACAGAAAGATGAGTCATTGAAGGGGTTGGGGTTTGAAGCCATAACTCAGCAATAATTGGTGTGAGATCTTTTATTGTGGTGAATTATATCTTCTCAGTTTACTCATTTTGAACATTCTCTGGAGCTTTATGCTTGTTTTTGAACTTCTTCAATTTACTTGGCTAACTATATCATTATCAAATATTTACTTGAGTCTAAAAGGAAAAGGGGCTAGTTTTCCACATCTTTCACTGACACATTCACTGTAAACAGTGGTTTAGTTTAGACACAAATGGGAAATCAGGAACTTGAAACATCTATATTCCCATTGGTTTTTAGGCTTTCTTTTTCATCATGTATGTACAATTCAAGGTCTCCTGCCCATTTCACAGTGTCCTTTATTGAATTCCCGAGCAGCCTTCTAGAATTAAGAATTCAATTTAGTTGAGTAAAAGAAATAAAAGTATTTCTCAAGTATGCAAAAAGTAATTTTATATAGCACAAGAGTCAGCAGCCTGCAAGAACTAGGTCCAGATCTGACCCTCTTGAGAGAAACATCAGGGTATAACTAGCAATAATTTGGGTTTTGAAGCTCTGAAGCACTAGTTCTGTTCTATAATTTGGGGCAAGTTATTTCAACCTTGATAAGCCTTAATTTCCCCTTCTCTAAACTGAGGATTAAAATATTTAGCTCTCAAGGATGTTATGAGCCTTAAAGGAGACGATGTATGTGGACTAGCACATAGAAAACATCCAGTAGGTGCTACCTCTCTTGTTCTCTGTTGTTTGCTTGATTAATGTTTTAGGGGTAAATGTTTGGGGATTATCAGTAATATCAAATTCTGACTTCTTAGCCCCCTTGAGTATTAGGAGAAGAAAAATATAAAATTTCTAGAGTCATAAACAGAAATTATCATGAGCAGAAATAGCAGATTTTCCCTTGGTGATTCTTAGTTTAAGTACAGGAAGCCCATCATCAAAAACTTTTTCTCCCAGTCTGTAGATAGTCCATCACTTTGTAATAGTCAACTTAAATAGTCTAAATAGATAGTAAGGCCTGAAGAATCTCACGTAAACCCTTCAGAAAAGGAATTATAATTATTATCCCCATCTTGCAGATGAAGTAACTGAGATTCAGGGCACTGCAAATAACTTGATCAAAGTCACGTAAGTGTAAGTATGTATGTGGTGGTACACCTGCTGTCTGTGGTTTTCTGGGAACTTCACTGGTCATTTATCATCTCTGTGACCTTCCATGCTTGTCATGCTTTTGAGTTCTCACTGAAATCCATTCAGTGAGATAGTAAGAGTTTTTGAAAGACCTGGGAGAAGTACAAAAAATAAGAACTTTGGACACTTGCTTGGGTGAATGGTAAAATGGCACAGGAGAAGAGCCTCAGTGAAGTGGCTCCCTTGGAACTCAACAGAAAGAAACCAACTATTTAGAAATGATACTAAAGGCAAGCAAGGAGAATTGTGTGGAATATGGAGGGGTTTCTTCCCTCTGCTTCCCCAGTGGGAAGACTCTCTGGAATTAGGAAGGATGCTGTGACTGCAAGGAGGACCCTTGCCACCTTTGGTCCACACACCATCTTTCTAAAAAGACGAGTTAAAGTATGTTTGGAGTGTTTAATTCAAGGTTAGATTTTATACAACAGTTTGGCTAGGCCATGGTTCTGAGTTCTTCAGTCAACCACTAGTCTAAATGTTGTAATGAAGACATCACATAGATGTGATTACGATCTATGAGCAGGGAGATAATCTTAATGATATGTTGGCCCTCACCTCATCAGTCAGATAAAAGCCTTCTGAGCAAAATCTAAGGTTTTCCAGAGAAGAAGGAATTGTGCCTCAAGACTATAAGTTAGAGATCCTGAGTGTCTATCCTACTGGCCCGCCCTACCAGTATGTTCCTTGGTTCTGTTTCTCTGGAGAACTCTAATAGAGAGCTTTATACAAGGAAGTGATTTAGTGTCTAATATCAAAGTCTGTATTTCATATATACATATATCTTGCATTCATCAAGGTTTAAAGTCATGATCCTGGACATGAAGAGGATGTTGTCCAGATAGGTAATACATGCTAGATAATCCAGCACACCTCCCTACCTTAGGACATAACCCATCCCAAAGAGATAAGTGATAATTTTTTCCTTCTTTTTGTTTTTGGCAACTGATTCTATACATATCCATTCTCTTTTCTCAACCCAGCAAAATATGATTTAATTTTATAGAGTATTGGTCTCTGTTTTTGTTATCAATGTATAATTATTTCCTCTGGTTCTTTGGGAAAATGGGCAAAAATGAGTCAATAATTTCTTTATAGCAATATTTCATCATGTGGTTGGGGAGAAGTATAACATGGCTTATCATTAAGTAGATTTGGATATACTATATCAAATCCTATTTTTTAAATCTAGTAGAAGCTGGAATGTAAGAATTACATGCTAAAGTTCTCCCTACATTTGAAGATTATGGTATCAGTAGGCCTGAGACAGAAGCCCTAGCTAAAGTAATTCCTGCCCAATTTTTCCCAAGTTTTCACTCTCTCCTAAATTATTATCCCTCCCAGTAACGGTTCAGTTCAGTTCATTCGCTCAGTTGTGTCTGACTCTTCGCAATCCCATGAATCACAACACGCCAGGCCTCCCTGTCCATCACCAACTCCCGAAGTCCACACAAATCCACGTCCATCAAGTTGGTGATGCCATCTAGCCATCTCATCCTCTGTCTTCCCCTTCTCCTCCTGCCCCTAATCTCTCCCAGCATCAGGGTCTTTTCCAATGAATCAACTCTTTGCATGAGGTGACCAAAGTATTGGAGTTTCAGCTTTAGCATTATTCCTTCCAAAGAACACTGAGGACTGATCTCCTTTAGGATGGACTGGTTGGATCTCCTTGCAGTCCGAGAGACTCTTAAGTCTCCTCCAACACCACAGTTCAAAAGCATCAATTCTTCAGTGCTCAGCTTTCTTCACAGTCCAAATTTCACAT
>SJYA01007480.1:0-43562 GCA_006410615.1 Neotragus moschatus
TTTTTTTTAATGATTAATAGATTCATTTAAACAACAGTACATACAGTCATCATTGCCAGAATTAATGTGAGATGTTAAATGTTCGATCCAACTTTCCTTCCTGGATCGGTTTTTCTTTCCTATCTCTGTCAGTTTTGAAAACATAAAACCAGAAGAGGAGGGGTCCAATCCCAAGCAGAGCTCCTGAGAGCAGGCTTTGGGTGTGGGCCTGAAACTGGGATAGACATTTGCTGACCTTGCTCGGGTCCAACGAGCCAAGGCAGGATCCTCAATAATCTCTTGGCAGCAAGGGTCGTTGCAATGAAGCTGGTACTCCCATTTAAACCGGGATCTTACGGCCAACAGGCTGGCTTGCGCCTTCTGGGTTTCGAGAGATATACCCTATTNGTGGGCCTGAAACTGGGATAGACATTTGCTGACCTTGCTCGGGTCCAACGAGCCAAGGCAGGATCCTCAATAATCTCTTGGCGGCAAGGGTCGTTGCAATGAAGCTGGTACTCCCATTTAAACCGGGATCTTACGGCCAACAGGCTGGCTTGCGCCTTCTGGGTTTCGAGAGATATACCCTATTCAGCTGGGTCGAGGGTAATAGGTAGGGTGGCCAGGCTCATGGCTCATACTTGGGTAACAGCGTCTTGGCAACCTTGTGCACAACCAGTGCCTGTCCTTCCAACTTCCTATGAGGACATCAGTCATATCGGGTTAGGGTTCCAGCTGACTCCTGTAGGACGTTGTGTAAACCGTCAGCTGAAAAAAAAAATTGCACAACATAAAAGTTGAGAGTTGTGTTTTATTCAGTGGATATTCTTAGGACTTCCAGCCCCAGAGACAGCATCACAAGTAATTCTGAAAGAACTGCTTCAAGGAGGCAAGGGAGGAGCCAGGATGGATGGGAATTTTGCAGCTAAGGGCAGGTGGTCTGAACATCAAAACACTGCACTGATAAAAGAAAACCAGATATCTCAAACTAAGGAATTTAGCACTTTTCTATGTATGCGAAGGCGCAAGAGTCTGGGCTGACTGAAATCACTCCTGGGTGCACACCTCAGCTGTCTGGGGCCAGCATCCTGTGTTTCCCATCCTGAGCTCCCTCGGGGCTCGCCCTGGGCAGTGGCTGCAGTCTGATGGCTGCCGATTGGCAGGTGTTCTTTGCTTCCTGAGTTGCCTCAGAGCTCACCAGCTCACTGTGCGCAGTCACTGATGGTGGTGACGCCGTTTGTTTACTGACGTGGCAGGCAGTGTTTTACTTCTCAGACGTCAGCGAGGACTCTGCACCCAGTTCCGATGTGTGTGAATATGGAGGGGGTGGTTCTTCACACCACCAAGCAGCTGACTCAGCTCTTTGTCCTGCAATTCAACTCCACCGTGACATGAACTACCTGGAGATACCGTCAGATCCCACAGATTAAGGGCTCCGACCTAGAAGATGGCCTCCCTCCCACTTCAGGTGCCAGTCACGAGCCCTGGTGGCCACCTGTGTTTCTGTCCGACTGGCCACAGATGGGAGGTTCTAACGAACCCCTCCTTGGGTCCATCAGTTTGCTAGAACTCAAATTTGTGAGGACATGGAACTCAGAGAAACATTTTGTTCACTAGATTACTGATTTATTATAGAAGAATTTGGGCTTCCTGGGTAGCTCAGCAGGTAAAGAATCTGCCTCCAATGCAGGAGACCCCAGTTCGATTCCTGGGCCAGGAAGTTCCCCTGGAGAAGGGTTAGGCTCCTCGCTCCAGTGTTCTTGGGCTTCCCTGGTGGCTCACATGGTAAAGAATCCACCTGCAATGTGGGAGACCTGGGTTTGATCCCTGGGTTGGGAAGATGCCCCAGAGGAGTGCATGGCCACTCACTCCAGTATTCTTGCCTAGAGAATCTCAAGGACAGGGGAGCCTGGTGGGCTACAGTCCATGGGGTCACAAAGACCTGGACACAACTGAACGACTAAGCACAGTGCATAGAAGGATTTAAGTCAGGAACAGCCAAATGGAAGAGGTGCACAGAGCCAAGTATGAGGAAAAGGGCTTCTGAGCACATCACGCTCGAAAAATCTCCACGTGTCCAACATGGAAGCTCTCTGAACCCATCCTTTTGAGTTTCTATGGAAGCTTCACTACATAGATGAGAAATGGAATATTTCCTGCCGTATCAGTAAACAACGGATGTTGCAGTCGTCAGTGACTGAAGACATTTGAGGGTGAGCCCCGAGGGAACTCAGGGATGAGAAAACAGGGATACTGGCCACAGACAGCTGAGGTCCACATCAAAGGGATGACTGTGACTGCTGTGAGCCCAGAAGCTTGCATCTTCCCATACTGAGAAAAGCGCTGAATTCTTTAGCTCGAGACATCTGATTTTCTTTTATTAACAGTAACGTTTTGTTCTGACCTCCTGCCCTTTGTTGCAAAACTCATATATATCCTTCCCATACCACACCCCCCAGCAGTTCTATCAAGGTTACTTGAGATGGTGCCTCCTGGGCTTGAAGTCCTAAGAATATCTGATGAATAAAACATAACTCTCAACTTTTAGGTTGTGTGTACTTCTTTAGTTGACATAGGCGTGATTGATTGAATCACTGGCAATTGGTAATCTCCAGCCCTTCTTCCCTTCCTGGAGGTCGGGGTTGGGGGTGGGATTGGGGGTAGCGGGTGTGTAAGACTGACAGTTCCAGCCCTTTAATCACTTGGTTGTTTCCCTGGCAACTGGCAACCATCCTTAGGTTACCTAGAGACTTTTCCCAAAGTTATTTTAACATAACAAAAGACACTTTTACCTCTCACAACACTCAGGGAATTTCAAGAGTTTGGGGAGCTCTGTACCTGGACCAGGGACAAAGACCCAATGTGTTTTTCATTATGTCACAGCATCAAAGTAATTTTTCCTCTTCTCTGGGGAACTATAGATTCTAGTGTCCCTCTCCTCCCCCCTTTCTAGCCTGGAAGTTGAGCAGCTCTCCACGTGGTGTATTTAAAGCCCATTGTTGCTGTCTAGTTACTCAGCCATGTCTGACTCTTTGCAACCCTGTGGACTGCAGCCTTCCAGGTTCCTCTGTCCGTGAGATTCTCCAGGCAAGAATACAAGAGCAGGTTGCTATTTCATTCTCCAGAGCCCATACTAAATGTCAAGTGGATGATGCCTGGCTGAGTCAGGCAGAGAGGGTAGCCGTATGGCGAATGTCAGTTGTAAAGGACCCACTAGATAATATAAGTGGGTACATGGCTGATATATGTGAAGAGTCCTTCAAATTCTCACTGATTGGCAGTTATTCACTGCAATTATTTCCAGATAAATATGCTTACTTGTGTTGCCTACAGCTCCCTACGTCAGAATTCTGCTAAGACTTCAAGGCGCTATCCTTTTATCCTTTGCTTCTTCAAGCTCCCCTGCACGCCAGCGTGTCTCTTCTCCTTTGTGGCAGGTGTCTCCACTGAAGCCAGTTCTCTGCCTGTCAGCTGTGGTCCGTTATTAAGAAAGATAGGACTTCCTTGGTGGCCCAGTGGCTACACCTCCGTGGTCCCAGTCCATGGGGGCCCGGGTTTGATCCCTGGTCATGGAATTAGATCCCATAGGCTGCAGCTAAGACCTAGCACAGCCATATAAACAAATACGAAATAAATAGATATTTTTAAAAAAAGAAAGATGAGTTCTGGGGATCTAATGACCAGCATGGTGACGATAGCTAATACCATTGAAATCGGCTCAGAGAATGGATCTTAAACATTCTCCCCGCACCCGCCCCCCCCCCNGCTAAGACTTCAAGGCGCTATCCTTTTATCCTTTGCTTCTTCAAGCTCCCCTGCACGCCAGCGTGTCTCTTCTCCTTTGTGGCAGGTGTCTCCACTGAAGCCAGTTCTCTGCCTGTCAGCTGTGGTCCGTTATTAAGAAAGATAGGACTTCCTTGGTGGCCCAGTGGCTACACCTCCGTGGTCCCAGTCCATGGGGGCCCGGGTTTGATCCCTGGTCATGGAATTAGATCCCATAGGCTGCAGCTAAGACCTAGCACAGCCAATTAAACAAATACGAAATAAATAGATATTTTTTAAAAAAAGAAAGATGAGTTCTGGGGATCTAATGACCAGCATGGTGACGATAGCTAATAACATTAAAATCGGCTCAGAGAATGGATCTTAAATATTCTCCCTGCACTCGCCTCCCCCCACACACACACAAGGTAACTATGTGAGCTGACTTATGTGTTAATTAGCTTCATGGTGGTGGTCATTGCACAATACATACGTGCCTCCAGTCATCACATGTACACATTAATACGATCTTATTTGTCAAAAACAGAGACCCCCTCCGTCAATTTTCACCTACTCTTCAGTAAGGTTTCATGATGAAAAGTGAATCTCAGGCACTCGTGTGCTTGTTTAAAAAAAAAGAAAGAAAGGAAGAATGGGAGTCACCGCTGGAGCAGAAGACTGGCTGATAACAGAGCTGATCAGAGGAGAGAGGGACTAAAAAGAGACTAGGAGACCTGGGGACACACCTACCCCCCCCACCACCACCACCGGAAACCAGTTTCCTGCCTGTCAGTGGAGCCGTTGCAGCCAGAGCTAATGCGGGCTCCGCCCACTGCCAGGCTCCCACGCCCCTGCTTGCTGGCGAAGCTTGGGGGCCCGTGTTTCGCACCCACCATTGAGTGGAAGCAAGGGCCAGATCTCCTGAGTCACTCTCAGGTCTAGATGTATGTCTGTAGTACTAGGTATGTCACTGAGTCACTTTTCTGTATGCGGAAAACAACAAATCAACTATACTTCAATTAAAAAGAAAAAGACAAGCATATAATNAGCTTGGGGGCCCGTGTTTCGCACCCACCATTGAGTGGAAGCAAGGGCCAGATCTCCTGAGTCACTCTCAGGTCTAGATGTATGTCTGTAGTACTAGGTATGTCACTGAGTCACTTTTCTGTATGCGGAAAACAACAAATCAACTATACTTCAATTAAAAAGAAAAAGACAAGCATATAATTCATCTCTCATGAGTGCTTCTCTTCCAGGTCTCTGTCTGGGCTATGAAGATGAGGAAAATAATGGTGAGTCATCTCCCACCTAGACTCTGTTCCCGCACCCCGAGTTTCATGACCTCTTCCCTTTCATCCTCTGAATTCTAGGAGGGTTTTGGTGGCCACCAAGATGAAGAGTCTAACTCCAGATTCTTTCCAGAGAAACTTCCCAAACCCCTCCTCCATGCCTTGCCCAGATCAGGGGTTGCCCGCTGCAGCAAGTGACCCTCGTGTGCCAATGTGATGTCCAGAATGTGGCATTTATGCTGGGGAAGTCACAGGGCACAATAAAGGGCAGAACGCAACAGGAAGGTGGCTGAATTCCTGCCCACTCACCTGGAGCCTGGGAAGGTGGCTGAATTCCTGCCCACTCACCTGGAGCCTGGGCTCCCCTGGCAGCTCAGATGGTAAAGAAGATGAGGATTCGATCCCTGGGTCGGGAAGAGCCCCTGGAGGAGGGCATGGCAACCCGCTCCAGTGTTCTTGCCTGCAGAATCCCATGGGCAGAGGAGCCTGGCGGGCTGCAGTCCATGGGGCCACAAGGAGTCGGACATGACTGAGCGACTGACCCGCCTGAGGCGGCCACGGGCTCCTCGACAGGTGGTCTGGGGATATTTTCTCTCTGACCTTCACCTCGGACAACACCCCTCTTTATTTCTCAGGCAGGTTAGTCTTGGTTGGCAAACAGTACAGAGCGCCCTCCAGCCATAAAATCCTTGGGTGCAGTCAGAGGGCCAGTGCCTTGGTACAGGTGATGTCACTGTACCGGGCACCTCCCTGTATAATGGACCCACGAAACCTGCTGCCGAGAAGCTGCCTTCCCCATCCCAGAGCATAACTGAAAATCTGCTCCTCAAATCATGCTTTGCTATCCCCTGGAGGAGGAAGTGGCGGCCCACTCCGGTGTTCTTGCCTGGGAAATCCCACAGACAGAGGAGCCTGGCGGGCTACAGTCACGTAGTGACTGAACACCACCACCACCTATGGGGTACAGAAAGGGGTCTGCGTGGCAGATTAACCGGAGGTCCTCTGGGGGAAGGAGGGGGTCCCCGTGACAGGTGACTTCACTGGTGCTGAGCTAAAAATTCCCGACTGACTATTTAAGACAACATTTATGGGCATGGGGTTCAAAGCTTCAATTAGATTAGGTATTGAGCCCGAGCACAGTCTACACAAATGATTCCATTTTGAGCCTGTGATTTTTTTTTTTTATAATCAATTAATGTTTGGCTGAGCTGGGTCTTTGCTGCTGCGCACGGGCTTTCCCTAGTTGGGGCGAATGGGGGTCTCCTTTGCTGCGGTGTGCGGGCTTCTCATCGCGGGGGCCTCTCTTGTAGCAGAGCACGGGCTGTACATGCCAGGGCTTCAGTGGTTGCAGCTCACGGGCTCAGCAGTTGTGACTCTCGGGGTTAGCTGCTCCACAGCACGCGGAAGCTTCCTGGACCGGGGATCGAACCGGTGTTCCCTGCGTTGGCAGGTGGATTCTTACCCACTGCGCCACCAGGGAGGTCTGCCGGTCCTTATTTTTGTACCCTCGCTNTAGCAGAGCACGGGCTGTACATGCCAGGGCTTCAGTGGTTGCAGCTCACGGGCTCAGCAGTTGTGACTCTCGGGGTTAGCTGCTCCACAGCACGCGGAAGCTTCCTGGACCGGGGATCGAACCGGTGTTCCCTGCGTTGGCAGGTGGATTCTTACCCACTGCGCCACCAGGGAGGTCTGCCGGTCCTTATTTTTGTACCCTCGCTCCAACAACTAAAATTTGGCACCCATTTGTGAGCAAAAGTGCCTCGTGGGAGCTGTGGGATCCACCACCAGACAGCACAGGGCCCAGGAGGAGCCTCACCCGCCTGGGCGTTGGATAGCGGGCAGACAGGCCTCAGTACCAGCCGTGGAACTGCAGGAGACTGTGACCTGATTCCAGCCCCTCTTGGCCGTCATCTGGGAGAACGCGGACATGGTGGTATCTACAGATGGGAGAACGTTTGTGGACGTTTACAAACCAAGGCTGAAGTATGGAAGAGCAGGAAACTGGAATAGATCAGTAACAGATCAAGAAGATCAGACCCTCCCGACAAGGAAAAGCCCGGGACCAGGTGGCTTCCCTGGTGAATTCCACCAAACATTTATGGCAGAAATAACACCAGTCATTCCCAGCCTCTCCCTAAAAAGTTCAGAGCAAGGAGCACCCCTGTGCTCATTTTTCAAGGCCAGCACCCGCCTTATGTCAGAGCCAGATAAGGACATTGAAAGAAAACTATAGACCTGTATCCCTGATGAATACAGATGGGAAAGGTCTCAACAAGACGCTGGCAAATCAATTTTCACACTACATTAAAAGACTCACACACCATGATCAAGTGAGGTTTCTCCTTTGGACCCAATGATGGTTCACTCTACAAGTTGATAAGTGTGATACACAGATTAATAGAATGAAGGATAAAAGTCATATGTCCATCTTATATGTAAACAATTTTGATAAAATAGATCATTTCAATATAAAAACTCTCAATAAATTGGGTGTAGAAGGAACACACTTCAACACAATAAGGGCCAATATAATAAGCCCACAGATAAGGTCATAGTTAATGGTGAAAAGTTGAACGCTTTTCCTCTGATATCAGGAATCAAAGATATCAAAGATGCCTACCACTTCAATTCAACATAATACTGGAAGTCCTCTCTGGAACAACTGGGCAAGAAAAAAAAAAAAAAAAAAGGCATTCCAATTGAAAAGGAAGATGTAAAACTGCCTTCCTTTGTAGATATGATCTTATCTACAGAAAATTAGCAAAAATAAATACTTTAGCTACCTGATGCGAAGAGCCAACTTGTTATAAAAAGACCCTGCTGCTGGGACAGATTGAAGGCAAAAAGAGAAGGGGACGACTGAGGATGAGATGTTTAGATAGCATCACCGACTCAGTGGACATGAATTTGATCAAACCGAGATAGGGCAGCCTGGCGTGTTGCAGTCCACGGGGTCACCAAGAGTCGGACATGACTTAGCAACTGGACAACAACAGTATATCAAACGGAAAAGCTTCTGCACAGCAAAACAAACAATCGTCAACATGAAACGGCAATCTACCGGAGGGGAGAGAGGACTTGTAAAATGTTGCTGCTCTTTCCTGGGATATGATTGGAAGGTGGGGAATTAGTAGTGTGATTCATAAGTATTTTTGTTATTAAAATAATACCAAGCTCCAGCAGTATTAAAAAGGCTAACCTAGTGCTCTGGCCTGGGTTTGGGGACCCAGTGGGCACCTGGAGAATGGGGGGGAAAAAAACCCCAAAACAGTCTCCTCTCTGCTTCCCAAAGAAGGCACGAAGTCCGTAAATAGAATATGAGGGTTTATCTCCCCAAAGTTCTCATACAAACACTGTGATTCCTTTTCTCCTTTCCTGTTTTCTAGGAAACCAAAACGAAAGCAAACCCACCCCTGCAAAGACAGGTAATATAATCAGAAGGGACTTGTTTCCCCCAACTATATCCGCCTCTGAACACACTGGTGAGTAAAACATCACAAGGTCCATCGTCTGCTGTTTTACATGATGCAAAGCTACGGCGGAGTTTCGGGAAGAAGGGGGTGAGTCGATATGACTGGCTTGGGGAATGGGACCAGGACTTTCGGAGGCTATACTTTGGGACGATGTATGATCAAAGACTTGCTAAACCCTTCAAGTTCTCAACAGTGAAGATTTTTTTTTTTGTTTCTTCTGATACTGGTTTTCTGTGAAGAACTGACTAAGATTCTATCCTCAGAAATTCTCATAAAAACTAGGGCTTTGAAGGTTTAGACTGAAATGGGCTTATCCATCCAGGATTCATTTTTGCTGTGCCATGCAGCTTGGGGGATTTTAAGTCCCCGACTTGGGCTTCCCAGGTGGCTCAGTGGTAAAGAACGCACCTGCCAATGTAGGAGACTCAGATTCAATCTCTGGGTGGGGGAGATCCCCTGGAGGAGGAAATGGCAACCCACTCCAGTATTCTTTTCCTGGGAAATTCCATGCACAGAGAAGCCTAGTGGGCTACAGTCCATGGGGTTGCAAAGAGTCAGATGGAACTTGGTGACTGAGCATAAACACACAATTCCCCGACCAGGGATCGAACCCAGGTCTCTGGCAGTGGAAGCCTGAAGTCCTAACCACAGGACAAACGGGGAATTTACCCAGATGCTTAATCATGTCTTCTTTCAGCAACTCATAACCTTCCTGTAATCTGCTCCAAAGGATCAAAATTGTTCCAGGTTGTCATTAGAGTCTGTGCAAGTATAGTAGAAATAATTTTTAAAAAGACATCCTTTGAAATTCTCTGGTGGCCCAGCGGTTGGGACCCTGCGCTTCTATTGCAGGGGGCACTGGTTCCATCCCACGTGTGTGGTGTGGCAAAAAAAAAAAAAAAAAAGATTTCCTGCATCCTGTCCTTGCAAAATACGTTCTTGTCTTGGAAACATTTTTATTCAGTATTAGCAGGCTGATGACTGCTACTCCGGCTCTGTGAACACAATGCGGGCCACGGTTTCTTGGCGAGATCTGAAATCTGGTAGAGTCGGAGAGCTTGGAAGGGCCAGAAACGGGAGAAGGAAAGTCGACGCGTTTGTGTTTTCAGCTCTTCTGTCATTTCTGTTCTTTTTTAGTTGGTATGTTATTCACCTCCCATAAATTCACCCTTTTAAAGTGTCCAAGGCTGAGGCGTTTGGCACATTCACAGGGCTGTGGCATCACCGCTACGCAAACTCCCCAAATGAAGTCACATTAAGCACTTGGTCTTGGCTCCCTGCTCTCCCGACACGCCCTGCCAATCTGTTTGCTGACTCTATGGTTTTGCCTGTTGTGGACATTTCATGTAAAACGCAGCCCCACACTGAGGTCTGGAGACTGGCTTCCTTCACTTAGCACGGTGTCTTTGGGTTTCACCTAGGTTGCAACACCTATCAGTCCTTCCATTCTCTCCATGGCTGAATAACATTCCATCATATGGACAGACCACATTTTGTTGACCCATTCATCAGCCGATGGGCGTTTGGGTGGTTTGCACCTTTTGGCTACTGTGAGTAATGCTGGNGATTAGGTATTGAGCCCGAGCACAGTCTACACAAATGATTCCATTTTGAGCCTGTGATTTTTTTTTTTTTTTTATAATCAATTAATGTTTGGCTGAGCTGGGTCTTTGCTGCTGCACACGGGCTTTCCCTAGTTGGGGCGAATGGGGGTCTCCTTTGCTGCGGTGTGCGGGCTTCTCATCACGGGGGCTTCTCTTGTAGCAGAGCACGGGCTGTACATGCCAGGGCTTCAGTGGTTGCAGCTCACGGGCTTAGCAGTTGTGACTCTCGGGGTTAGCTGCTCCACAGCACGCGGAAGCTTCCTGGACCGGGGATCAAACCGGTGTTCCCTGCGTTGGCAGGTGGATTCTTACCCACTGCGCCACCAGGGAGGCCTGCCAGTCCTTATTTTTGTACCCTCGCTCCAACAACTAAAATTTGGCACCCATTTGTGAGCAAAAGTGCCTCGTGGGAACTGTGGGATCCACCACCAGACAACACAGGGCCCAGGAGGAGCCTCACCCGCCTGGGCGTTGGATAGCGGGCAGACAGGCCTCAGTACCAGCCGTGGAACTGCAGGAGACTGTGACCTGATTCCAGCCCCTCTTGGCCGTCATCTGGGAGAACGCGGACATGGTGGTATCTACAGATGGGAGAACGTTTGTGGACGTTTACAAACCAAGGCTGAAGTATGGAAGAGCAGGAAACTGGAATAGATCAGTAACAGATCAAGAAGATCAGACCCTCCCGACAAGGAAAAGCCCGGGACCAGGTGGCTTCACTGGTGAATTCCACCAAACATTTATGGCAGAAATAACACCAGTCATTCCCAGCCTATCCCTAAAAAGTTCAGAGCAAGGAGCACCCCTGTGCTCATTTTTCAAGGCCAGCACCCGCCTTATGCCAGAGNGAAAGCTCGGGACCAGGTGGCTTCACTGGTGAATTCCACCAAACATTTATGGCAGAAATAACACCAGTCATTCCCAGCCTATCCCTAAAAAGTTCAGAGCAAGGAGCACCCCTGTGCTCATTTTTCAAGGCCAGCACCCGCCTTATGCCAGAGCCAGATAAGGACATTGAAAGAAAACTATAGACCTGTATCCCTGATGAATACAGACGGGAAAGGTCTCAACAAGACGCTGGCAAATCAATTTTCACACTACATTAAAAGACTCACACACCATGATCAAGTGAGATTTCTCCTTTGGACCCAATGATGGTTCACTATACAAGTTGATAAGTGTGATACACAGATTAATAGAATGAAGGATAAAAGTCATATGTCCATCTTATATGTAAACAATTTTGATAAAATAGATCATTTCAATATAAAAACTCTCAATAAATTGGGTGTAGAAGGAACACACTTCAACACAATAAGGGCCAATATAATAAGCCCACAGATAAGGTCATAGTTAATGGTGAAAAGTTGAACGCTTTTCCTCTGATATCAGGAATCAAAGATATCAAAGATGCCTACCACTTCAATTCAACATAATACTGGAAGTCCTCTCTGGAACAACTGGGCAAGACAGAAAAAAAAAAAAAAGGCATTCCAATTGAAAAGGAAGATGTAAAACTGCCTTCCTTTGTAGATATGATCTTATCTACAGAAAATTAGCAAAAATAAATACTTTAGCTACCTGATGCGAAGAGCCAACTTGTTATAAAAAGACCCTGCTGCTGGGACAGATTGAAGGCAAAAAGAGAAGGGGACGACTGAGGATGAGATGTTTAGATAGCATCACCGACTCAGTGGACATGAATTTGATCAAACCGAGATAGGGCAGCCTGGCGTGTTGCAGTCCACGGGGTCACCAAGAGTCGGACATGACTTAGCAACTGGACAACAACAGTATATCAAACGGAAAAGCTTCTGCACAGCAAAACAAACAATCGTCAACATGAAACGGCAATCTACCGGAGGGGAGAGAGGACTTGTAAAATGTTGCTGCTCTTTCCTGGGATATGATTGGAAGGTGGGGAATTAGTAGTGTGATTCATAAGTATTTTTGTTATTAAAATAATACCAAGCTCCAGCAGTATTAAAAAGGCTAACCTAGTGCTCTGGCCTGGGTTTGGGGACCCAGTGGGCACCTGGAGAATGGGGGGGAAAAAAACCCCAAAACAGTCTCCTCTCTGCTTCCCAAAGAAGGCACGAAGTCCGTAAATAGAATATGAGGGTTTATCTCCCCAAAGTTCTCATACAAACACTGTGATTCCTTTTCTCCTTTCCTGTTTTCTAGGGAGCCAAAACGAAAGCAAACCCACCCCTGCAAAGACAGGTAATATAATCAGAAGGGACTTGTTTCCCCCAACTATATCCGCCTCTGAACACACTGGTGAGTAAAACATCACAAGGTCCATCGTCTGCTGTTTTACATGATGCAAAGCTACGGCGGAGTTTCGGGAAGAAGGGGGTGAGTCGATATGACTGGCTTGGGGAATGGGACCAGGACTTTTGGAGGCTATACTTTGGGACGATGTATGATCAAAGACTTGCTAAACCCTTCAAGTTCTCAACAGTGAAGATTTTTTTTTTGTTTCTTCTGATACTGGTTTTCTGTGAAGAACTGACTAAGATTCTATCCTCAGAAATTCTCATAAAAACTAGGGCTTTGAAGGTTTAGACTGAAATGGGCTTATCCATCCAGGATTCATTTTTGCTGTGCCATGCAGCTTGGGGGATTTTAAGTCCCCGACTTGGGCTTCCCAGGTGGCTCAGTGGTAAAGAACGCACCTGCCAATGTAGGAGACTCAGATTCAATCTCTGGGTGGGGGAGATCCCCTGGAGGAGGAAATGGCAACCCACTCCAGTATTCTTTTCCTGGGAAATTCCATGCACAGAGAAGCCTAGTGGGCTACAGTCCATGGGGTTGCAAAGAGTCAGATGGAACTTGGTGACTGAGCATAAACACACAATTCCCCGACCAGGGATCGAACCCAGGTCTCTGGCAGTGGAAGCCTGAAGTCCTAACCACAGGACAAACGGGGAATTTACCCAGATGCTTAATCATGTCTTCTTTCAGCAACTCATAACCTTCCTGTAATCTGCTCCAAAGGATCAAAATTGTTCCAGGTTGTCATTAGAGTCTGTGCAAGTATAGTAGAAATAATTTTTAAAAAGACATCCTTTGAAATTCTCTGGTGGCCCAGCGGTTGGGACCCTGCGCTTCTATTGCAGGGGGCACTGGTTCCATCCCACGTGTGTGGTGTGGCAAAAAAAAAAAAAAAAAAGATTTCCTGCATCCTGTCCTTGCAAAATACGTTCTTGTCTTGGAAACATTTTTATTCAGTATTAGCAGGCTGATGACTGCTACTCCGGCTCTGTGAACACAATGCGGGCCACGGTTTCTTGGCGAGATCTGAAATCTGGTAGAGTCGGAGAGCTTGGAAGGGCCAGAAACGGGAGAAGGAAAGTCGACGCGTTTGTGTTTTCAGCTCTTCTGTCATTTCTGTTCTTTTTTAGTTGGTATGTTATTCACCTCCCATAAATTCACCCTTTTAAAGTGTCCAAGGCTGAGGCGTTTGGCACATTCACAGGGCTGTGGCATCACCGCTACGCAAACTCCCCAAATGAAGTCACATTAAGCACTTGGTCTTGGCTCCCTGCTCTCCCGACACGCCCTGCCAATCTGTTTGCTGACTCTATGGTTTTGCCTGTTGTGGACATTTCATGTAAAACGCAGCCCCACACTGAGGTCTGGAGACTGGCTTCCTTCACTTAGCACGGTGTCTTTGGGTTTCACCTAGGTTGCAACACCTATCAGTCCTTCCATTCTCTCCATGGCTGAATAACATTCCATCATATGGACAGACCACATTTTGTTGACCCATTCATCAGCCGATGGGCGTTTGGGTGGTTTGCACCTTTTGGCTACTGTGAGTAATGCTGCCACGCATATAGGTATACATGTATCTGAGCCTCTGCTTTCAATCAGGTATTTGAAAGGAGAAAGTATTAGTCACTCAGTCATGTTGACTCCTTCGACCTTATGGACTGTAGCCCGCCATGGGATTCTGTCCATGGGATTCCCCAGGCAAGAGCACTGGAGTGGGCTGTCATTTCCTACTCCAGGGATCTTCCCGACCCAGGGGCTGACCCTGGGGCTCCTGCATTGCAGGCGGATTCTTCACCATCTGGGCCACCAGGGAAGCTCCTGATCGGGTATCTACTACGTAGGAGTAAAACCGCTGGGACACATGGCAAGTTTGTGTTTAACTTTTTGAGCAACTGCCAGACTGCTTTCCAGTGTGACTGTACCCACTTCACATGCCTGTCAGTCAGTAATTTACGTTGGCTCCAGTGTCTCCACATCCTTGCCAACCCTTGTTGTTTTCCTTTTGTTTTGCTATAGCCAACACGTGGGCGTATATATAATTTCCTGTTTTCTGGCCACAACAAGCAGCACTGTGACCTTAGCTCCCCAACCGGGGGTCGACCTGGCGCCCTCTGCACTGGGAGCCCTGAGTCTCAACCGCTGGACCACCTGAGAAATCCCTGTATATTGTTTCTTAAAATGCACTATCAGAGTTCACATTTATGCCACCACAATGCTAAACAGAGTAAGACATCTTTAAGCACAGACATGCTATCTCTGGAGAAGGAAATGGCAGCCCGCTCCAGTATTCCTGCCTGGGAAATCCGGTGGACAGAGGATCCTGGTGGGCGACAGTCCATGGGAATCGCAAGAGTCAGACACAACTTGGCGGCTAAACGACAAGAAAAGGCTGTCTCCAGCCTACACGCACGCACCTCCAGGCTACTAGAAAGGAACCCTCGCCTCTAACCCTGGGCAGAGACTACGATGAAGTTCACCCGCTAACTTTGCCACACGGCCAGGCTTCCTTTCTGGGACTTCATGCCCTGGGTCAAGCTGTATCCCGCTGCTCAGGCAGATGCCTTCGATCAGTATCACAGACCTTCTGCAAGTTAATTTTGGCAACGTGTAAACAGCTGATGTGAAATTTGGCCAGGATATGTGGCCATCTCAGGGCAAACCCAGGCCGGCGGGCAGCGGGCAGCCTCGCAATCGTTTACTTCTCATTTCTAGCGAGCTGCACCGTGAGATAAACTGCAGGGTCATCAAGGGGAGGGCTGAGAGCATGAGGCGAGCTGATGTTCCTTTGCTGCCACCCAGGAACGGGTGTTTCTGCCCCGCTCTTGCACGTCTGTGGGGATGCGTAGCTCCCACCAATGTCAGCTGTTGGAAAAGGGGTGTCCCCCGGCCCCTTAGATTCCCAAGGCATTTTCTGGGCAGTACCCCACCACCACCACCGCCAACAAAGACACCAAAGTGCTCACGTTGGGAAGGGGGAGAAACCATGATTGAGCATGCCTAAGAATGGCAAAGGAATCTGGGGGACTGCGGGCGGAGGAGCCCTGACAGCATCTATTACAGAGGGAGGGGGTGGGGTGGGGTGGGGTGCTGCGTGAGAGATCGATCCTGGTCACTGCAACCTCCTCAGCCGACACCGTGAGTCAGAGTCCACACTGAGCGCTTCCGAGTCAGGGTTTTTCATCATCACTGCTCTCTTCAAGGGAGCACTTCTCACCTCCCTTTCCCACACCTCCTTCCCCTCCCCACCAGTTTCATGATGCTATCACAGACAAACAAAGTGGTAAGATACTTAAAGTGTACAGTGGGATGATTTGATACAGGATAGGGGCTTCCCTGGTAGCTCCATGGTAAAGAATCTGCAATGCAGGAGACTCAGGAGACTTGGGTTGGATCCCTGGGTTGGGAAGATGCCCTGGAGGAGGAAATGGCAACCCACTCCAGTATTCCTGCCTGGGAAATCCCATGGAGAGCACAACCTGGTGGGCTACAGCCCAAGGTGTCGCAAAGTTTAGCATGACTTAGCGAGTAAACAGCAACACGTTGAAGAAGGATTCTCCCCAGAGGGTTAGTTGCATGTCACTCAACTCAGGTCATGTCATGGGCTTTCCTGGTGGCTCAGCTGGTAAAGAATCTGCCTGCAATACAGGAGACCTGGGTTCGATCCCTGGGTTGGAAAGATCCCCTGGAGAAGGGAAAGGCTATCCACTCCAGTATTCTGGCCTGGAGAATTCCACAGACTGTATAGTCCACGGGGTCGTGAAGAGTCAGACGCAACTGAGCGACTTTCAATGAAAGTGAAACTTTCCCCTCATGTCATATATTTGCCCTTTTGTGTGTGTGTGTGTGTGTGTATGAGAGAGAGAGAACGCTTAAGATCTACTCTCTTAGTAAATTTCATTATACACTACAGTGCCACTAACCATGGTTCCCGATGCCCATTAGATCCTCAGACCTCAGTCATCTGCAACTCGTTTGTGCTC
This sequence comes from Neotragus moschatus, assembly GCA_006410615.1. Classification (NCBI taxonomy): domain Eukaryota; kingdom Metazoa; phylum Chordata; class Mammalia; order Artiodactyla; family Bovidae; genus Neotragus; species Neotragus moschatus. The sequence goes on from SJYA01007480.1 coordinate 16,368, forward strand.
TTTGACCAACTTCTCCCCATATACCCCACCCCCAAGCCTCTAGCAATCACTGTTTTACTCTCTGTTTTTATGAGTTTATTTTTGTTTTTTAAAACATTTATTTATTGGGCTGCACCAGATCTTAGCTGCAGCTTGTGGGATCTGGTTCCCTGACCAGGGACTGAACTCAGACCCCCAGCATCGGGAGTGCATGTGTATACGTACCACACCTTCTTTATCTGTTCATCTACCGATGGACACTGAGGTTGCTTCCTTACCTTGAGAAAATGATTCTTGGACTTTGATCCATCTGTTGCTGGACTTGTCTTCACTTCCACAGCATCACAGTTAAGTCTGGGTAAACGTGTTCCTCACCAGATTATGACTTCCCTGGAAAAGGTTCAGAATGTCTGTTCCTCACCAGATTATGACTTCCCTGGAAAAGGTTCAGAATGTCTCTTCTCTTGAACATCCACACCTGGGGTCAGCACAGAGCTACCCCGACCTTGGGGCAGACTGGCCAGAAAGGTTAGACATAGCAGCATCCAAAGCCCATCCTGGCCACATGACTCTGGGGAACTTAGTTTAATTCCAGGTACTTGGTTTAAGAATTGATGCTTTTGAACTGTGGTGTTGGAGAAGACTCTTGAGGGTCCCTTGGACTGCAAAGAGATCCAACCAGTCCATTCTGAAGGAGATGGGCCCTGGGATTTCTTTGGAAGGAATGATGCTGAAGCTGAAGCTCCAGTACTTTGGCCACCTCATGCGAAGAGTTGAGTCATTGGAAAAGACTCTGATACTGGGAGGGACTGGGGGCAGGAGGAGAAGGGGACGACAGAGGATGAGATGGCTGGATGGCATCACTGACTCGATGGATATGAGTCTGAGTTAACTCCGGGAGATGGTGATGGACAGGGAGGCCTGGGGTGCTGTGATTCATGGGGTCGAAAGAGTCGGACACAACTGAGCAACTGAACTGAACTGAACTGGGTTTATGTATGAATGAAATGGGGATGGCAAACTTACCTTGTATACTTATTGCCAAGATGAGAAAGAACAGGGAATTCCCTGGTGGTCCAGTGTTAGGACTCCAGGCTTTCATGTTAAAGGCCTGGGTTCAGTCCCTGGTTGGGGAACCGAGCTCCTGCAAGCTTCATGGCAAAAAAAAAAAAAATTAATACAAAAATATGTTTTACTGAGAAAACACTTATGAGTGCTGATGGCTCATAGTTAATAAGTATTATTCCTGGAGATGAAACATTTACTGGGTGTTTGCCACCTGCCGGGCACTGTGCTGGCCCTCTCTGTAGGCACTGACCCACTCCTTCTCTTCTCTCGACCCACCCGTGAAGCAGCCACAGTTGCTATCCTTGCTCTGATCAGGAAAACAAAAGTTCCGGGAGATGACACAAAGCCCCTCAAGTGACTGGACAGTCCAGGTGGGGAGTGGCAGCTCCGAGTCTTGAAGCCAGGCTCCCTGGCTCCTGGTAACTCCTCTGTGAAGCTGCTCAGTGTGTTCCTGGAGCCAGCCTGACTCTCGGCCCCGTTCTTCTCCCTCCAGACACCAGGATCGTCTTCGGGGCCACATTCAGCTGCCTCTCCCTCCTTCTCCTCTTCCTCGCAGTCTTCTTCATCTACAGGTGCACTCAGCAAGGTGAGTTCAGAGCATCACGGGTTTCACACTCGGAGGAAGGGGACCAAAGTGAAGGATTCTTTAGGGAGATACACTCCTCCTTGTTTTTTTTTTTTTTTAATAGATTCATCAGAGGAAGAATCCATCAAGAGGTAGACACACTTGACAGACCTCATGCTCTGCGTTAACTCCCACTCCGCTGCACCTCAGTGCCTCTCAGGCCCAGCCCCACCTCTGCCAGCCCTCCCCCCTCCCCCAGAGCTCCAGATCCCATACTCTAACACGCTTCTCTTTCGCAGAACCTGCCATTCCGAAGTGCACACGCAGAGGGATGCAGGTAAGCGAGCCGGGATGAAACCACGAGGAACCTTGGGATGGAAAGACTACAGTCTGACTCTTGCCATCTGAGAGCTGACTTTTCTCTCCTTGTGCTCACGTGCAGATGTACCCACGCTGGAAAGGATTTCTGAAGAGGTGAGTTCTCCCCTGTGGGATAACCCAAGAACTCATGCACCACCAGAGGCTGGGCTGTCTGCCTCTTGGTGTAGCTCAAACGCTGGTTATATTATCATGAGGCCATTTGATATTGAGTTTAAAAACATCTGAGGAACCCATTAAAAGAGAGTAGATATGAGGTTAACAGGAGCTGGGGGGGCTGGCGGGGAGGGGGCCTGGGAAGATGACATTTAAGGGAACAACCTTGCAATTGTAGATGAATAAGTTCTGGGAATCTGATGCACAGCTTGGGGACCATAGTCAGAAATACTCTAGCGTATGCGTCAAAGACGCTAGGAGGCTGGATCACAACTGCTCTCATCATGAAAAAGAGATGATAATTTTGTGGCAGGGTGGAGGTGTCACCAAGGTGTGCACTGTATCAGTGTGTCACACCTCCCTGCTGCTGCTGCTGCTAAGTCGCTCAGTCGTGTCCGGCTCTGTGTGACCCCAAGGACTGCAGCCCACCAGGCTCCCCCATCCCGGGGATTCTCCAGGCAATTGTACTGGAGTGGGTTGTCAGTGCCTTTTCCATATGAACCTAAGGACACCTTAAAGTTGCATAGGGTTATATATCAGCTACATCTCAAACAAATGAACAAAAAAAACAGGTGCTTTGAATTTCACAGTGGCTGGATTCCAGCTCCCAATAGCTACTATTTATTACCATGTGGTCTGAGACGAATCACAAAACCCCCATGAGTGGGGATACATGTATATGTAGCAGCTGACTTACTTCACTGTGTCCCTGAAACTAGCACAACACTGTAAGCCACCTATACTCCAGTAAGAATTCAACAAACAAGACACAAGCCCACATAATTGGGACCCTTCCTTCCCTGGTGGCCCGGATGGTAAAGAATCTGCCTGCAATGCAGGAGACCCGTGTTCAATCCCTGCGTCAGGAAGATGCCCTGGAGAAGGGAAAGGCAACCCACTCCTCTCCATAGACAGAGGAGCCTGGGGGGCTACAGCCCACGGGGTCACAGAGAGTCGGACATGACTGATCGACCAACCCTTCTTCACTTCTTTCCTCCTACACCTAAGGGGAATCCAAATCCCCAGTTAAAAGGCTGTGAGAGTCTAATGATGTCATAGACGTAAAGGGTTTATTGGTGTTTCTGGCAAGTTTTAAGTGTCAAATGGATGGCATGAAAGCATCATTTACCAAATATTAATCGATTTACACCCGTCAATTTCTTCTGTTTAAAATACTGCTTGTTGGGTGCATACTCACTCAGTCAGGCACGTCCAACTCTTTGTGACCCCAAGGACTGTAGCCCACCAGGTTCCTCTTTCCATGGGATTTTTCCAGGCAAAGAATACTGGAGGGGGTTGTCATTTCCTCCTCCAGGGAATCTTCCAGACCCTGGGATTGAAATGGCATCTCCTGCGTCACCACCTACATTGCAGGTGGATTCTTTACTGCTGAGCCGCTGGGAAGCCCCCTAAAATACTGCTTATTTGTGATTTAATATTAATGAGAATTATAACGCCTAAGAGCAACGGCAAGTAAAATTCATACCTTTTCCCACAGGGCACAGAGGTTCACTGGCTCATGCTTGAAGCCAAACCAAGTTAAATAAGAGCCTTAGCGGGGAATTCCTTGGTGGTCCAGTGGTTAAGACTTGGTGCTTCCACTGTCGAGGGCCTAGGTTCAATACCTGGTCAGACAAGTAAGAGTCTGCAAGCTACTAGCCAAAAAAGAAAGCATTAGTAAAAGATTTAAACATTGTTGCATTTAAAGCAATATTTAGGTACATTGCACTCATTTAGATACATAGAAATATTGTTATAGTTTATCACAAAGTAAATGCCAGTGATTAAATCTGGGCTATTTTTAGTGTTGGCTTAATGACCTTGATTAGCATATTGTTGATTATTATAATCTTATGATAATGTCCTGTTGTGGTGGGAAACCTCTATACAATAGAATGCTATTCAGCAGTAAAAGAAAGAAGTTATGGCTGTAGGTGAGAAGTGACTGCACCTCAAAAACAGTTCACTAGGTGAAAAAAGTCAGACACAAAAAACTATATATAAAATTGTTCTATTTGCATACAATTTCCAGGAAAGGCAAGTTAGTAGTTGCTTATGGCTGGGGCGGGGGTGGAGGGCAGGGAGAGCAAGGCGTAACTGCAGACAAGCCCGGGGAACTTTTGGGGGCGATAGGTGTTCTCCCACTGTACAGTGGTGATGGTCGCATCGTTCTACAAATTCACTAAAAGTCATGGAACTGCACACTTATCCCAGGGGAACTTTATGGTATATACATTATGCGGATGCTAAGTCACTTCAGTCGTGTCCGACTCTGTGCGACCCCATAGACGGAAGCCCACCAGGCTCCCCCGTCCCTGGGATTCTCCAGGCAAGAACACTGGAGTGGGCTGCCATTTCCTTCTCCAATGCACGAAAGTGAAAAGTGAAAGTGAAGTCGCTCAGTCGTGTCCGACCCTCAGCGACCCCATGGGCTGCAGCCTTCCAGGGTCCTCTGTCCATGGGATTTTCCAGGCAAGAGTACTGGATTGGGGTGCCATTGCCTTCTCCCTATACATTATATATCAGCAAAAATATTTTTAAAAATACAATACTATGTCATCAGTAGGTGTGCATATAGGAGGGCAATTCTTATTCTGAAAAACATACGTTTGCACTGAGTTTTAATAAGCACAAGTTTCCACTGATGGCTGGTATCCTGTTATGAGAGTCGAAAGCGTGCCCATCCTAGAACGCGCTGTCCAACAGAGCTTCCTGCAATGAGGGCAACAGTCTATAGCTGACCTGTCCCATACATGTCACAGCCTCCGGCTGCATCTGAAATGCATCTGGTGAGACTGAGGACCTCAGTTTGAATTTAGTTGACCTTTGTCTGAAGTCGAATGGCCACGTGTGGCTCGTGGCTACCCTATTGCACAGCTCAGCTCTACAAGCCTGTCTCTCTTCTCCCCAAAGCCTGATGAGCCTGAGGGGGTGACCTACGTCCAGCTAAACACCACTGCACTGTCCAAGGCAGCTCCTGTCCCCGCCGAGGAGACCTCAAGTTCTTGTGACTACACCATGGTGAAGGTGTAGGGCTGAGAGAAGAGCTTTTCTCTGGAAGGGAGAATATGGATTAACATGGCCGTGATGACCGGACTTGGGAAAATCTAGGTGACTCTGTGTCCTTGGCTCATTTATTCATAATCATAGAATTACTTTTCTCTTCTTGCTTCCCCTCCTCTCAAAAACTACAGGGTGAGTTTTCACAAGACTTGGAGTGCGCCTTTAGTATGAAAGTGTTAGTCGCTCAGTTGTGTTCGACTCTTTGTGACCCCGTGGAATGTAGCCCTCCAGGATCCTCTGTCCATGGGATTTCCCAGGCAAGAATACTGGAGTAGGTTGCCATTTCCTTCTCCAAGGGATCTTCCGGACCCAGGGGGTTGATCTCGGGTCTCCTGCATTGCAGGCGGATTCTTTACCCCGAGCCACCAGGGAGGGTTTGAATGAAATCACAGGCTAAGAATACGTACTGTATCTATAGGCTGGTGGGCGTGGGAATATTCACTTAGGGAGTTAAGGACAACATCATGTAAATAGAAAATGTTACTCAGAGAAGACTACGTGACCCCACAGACACAGGGATTTCACAAAAGGAGCAGAAAAATTACAGGCCATGAAGGGAGACACTCGTGAATTAACAAAAAGCATCCCTATAGCACACACCTGGGAAAGCAGCTGAAAGTATTTGGTTCCTGAGTCTTTCAAGCCCTCTAGTCTCAAGCCCAGTTTCCTCTCTGATAAGAGTGAAAGCGTTTTCTTACCGCCGTCATATTTCTGTTTTAATTCTTATTATTAAAATCAAAGGCTGCAATAAAGTTAGACTTACAGAATCTATGTGGATTCTGTCGCTTGGCACCCATAACTTAATTAACTCATGTGAACACAGCATTTTAAGGATGTTTTTCTGAATGTGGGCTTTTTTGTGTAGGTGATAGTGGTACCCGATGACTGCTTCGGTATAAGCATGGGTATATGAGCTTTGTTTCCAAAGTTATGTCACTCAGTCAGGTTTGCGAGTCATGTTAAAATATATGAATGGATGAAAGTATAAATATTTGGAATGTATATATAAATTGTAAGGTTGGACCCAGGGGCCATGATGGGCTGCCCCCTCCCTCCCCCACTGGCGGGGGAAGTCCCTAGGGAGGGAGCCTCCCAGATCCCCGGGGACCACTAGCAGCACAGTCCGCCAGCTAAAGCTGCCCCATCCCAGCCACGTAGAAGGACCTATCAGCTCGTGACACCTCGTCCCGGCAACCTATCCAAACCCCCATCCATCAACCTGGCCATCCCTTGCAACGTGCATATATAAACAAACTTCTAATTCAGTCCGGGTGGACTAACTTCCTCAACCTGCCCCGTTCAGGTCAGGAACCCCGCCCGGGAGCGCTTCACCATTAAAGCCTGTTAGACACTCTTTTGGGGTCCTGGTCATCTTTTACCTAACATAAATATTCTTCACTCAGTAGCATACACTGGATAATGTTTTCCTGTTTTTTTTTTTTTGGACGTGCCTGCAGCTTGCAGGATATTAGCCCCCCTACCAGGGACTGAACCCAGGTCCTCAGCAGGGAAAGCCTGGAGTCCTAACCACTGGACTGCCAGGGAATTCCCTAGATAACTTTTTTTTTTCCAAGTTTTTAATTATGAAATTATTTCTGGCATAAAAACATCCTAAAATATAAGTGGAAATAAGCACACTGACCTTATTTTCAAACCATGAACACTTTGCTGTGTGTTTATTCTACCCTTCCCGCCCCCCCCCCAGTCTGTTTCCCTCCCTCTTTTTCTAGGCAACAGTACTCGGAGTAGATGGATCTCTTCATACTTTCACTCCTCAAGCATCTACCAACAGTCAATACACTATATTTTACTGTTATTACATCCTACAAACACAGGGAGTCATCATTAGAATTCTGTCACCTTTTTTAATTGCCATCCACATTATGCTTTTGAAATTCAGCCAGGTGATTTTTGAAGGTTTACTTCCTTGTTTGCTGCACAGAATTCAGTGGTTAACCATACCGGGGAGTGTCACTCAGCCCCCAAAAGGAATGAAGCACTGGTACATGCCATGACCGGAACGAAGCTTGGAAACATCATGCTAAGACACAGAAAGCTGTGCATCGTAGCATCTTACTTACATGAAATATCCAGAAAGGACAGATCCTGAGAAAGTGGGTTAATGGCTGCCGTTACCTGGGGAGGAGGAGAAACGGGGGTGACGAGAAACGGGTATGGGTGTCTTCTTGGGTTGATGACAATGTGGTGGAATTAGTCAGTGGTGATGGTCGCTCGGCCTTGTGAATAAAGACCGCTGAACTGCACACCCTAGAAGCGTAGATTTTATGGTACGTGATTCCATGTCAATAAAAGAAAATGTTGAAAAGCACTTGGTTGTGTGCACAAGCCACGGTTCTCTTTGTTCTTTCCTGGACTGCCAGATATTTGGGTTGTTTTCCGGCTTTGCTGTCAGCAAAACGCTGCAGTTGAACATCTTTGGAACCTGCCTTCTCGCTCACGTGTGATCTCTCGAGGTTTATATTTAGGAGTAAATCTGTCTTCTGTGACGTCCACAACTTTCATCCCACTGGAAAAGGCAAATTGATAACTAAGGTGGTTTCCCCCATTTATCCTTCCACAGAGGATGTATAAACCTCCAATTCCTTGAGTCATTACCAATTCACACACACACACACACACACACACACACACACACATAACTTTGTAATTTTTGCTGATTAAAGTATGTGAACTGGTAACCTATACTTTGGCCACCTGATGCAAAGAACTGACTCATTGGAAAAAATCCTGAGGCTGAGAAAGATTGAGGGCAGGAGGAGAAGGGGACCACAACAGATGAGATGGCTGGATGGCATCACCGCCTCAGTGAACATGAGTTTGAGCAAGCTCTGGGAGATAGTGAAGGACAGGGAGGCCTGGTGTGCTGCAGTCCATGGGGTCACAAAGAGTCAGACACGACTGAGCGACGGAACAACAACACACCTGTTTTAAGCTGCTTCTATTAAGATACCTCATTGTGGCTTTAATTTGCATTTTCCTGACTATGAGTGAGGAATATTGACCGCTTGGGGTTTCTTTGCTGTGAGTTGATGGTATCTAGCCATTAGTCACTTTTGTATTGAACAGCTGGTATTAGTATTTTCCTCACTGACCTAAAGGGCATAGTCACACAGTTGGCACACCTGTCCTTGATAAGCTACACATCGCAAATACTCTCCTTTAGATCTGACGCATATTTCCATTCTTCTTTGTATTTTTTAATATTAGTTACTCTGAGTAATTCATCTTTTTTTTATATTTTGAGAGACTTCTTTGCGTCTGGAAGCTTCATTCGAGAATATACTCTCTTACGGTGGTGGTGGTGTAGTCACTAAGTCGTGTCCGGCTCACACGACTGCACAGACTGTAGCCCACCAGGCTCCTCTGTCTGTGGGATTCCCCACGCAAGAATACTGGAGTGGGCTGCCATTTCCCTTTCCAATACTCTCTCATATGTTCTTCTAAATTTAAATTTTCAAAAGCTCGTTTCTCATATTTAATCCATCTGAAATTAATTTTTGCCAAGGAAGGACTGGGGTAAAGGCTAATTTTTCCGTCTGGATAATCAACTGTGCCGGTGCGTCTTGTTATTTATTCGTTTATTTTAGATTCCTGGATGCCCCGCACAGCATGTGGGATCTTAGCTCCCCCACCAGGAACCAAACGAGCTCAACCAGCAGTGAAAGTGGAGTCTTCACCCCTGGGCCGCTAGGGAAACCCCCCAGGATCATTTATTAAAAGTAGGCACAGGGTCCCCGGGACTCCTTATTGAAAGGCTGGCTCCCTTTCGTTCCAGCTGTGCTTTCAATTTGATGAAATACGACCATTTCTGTTTCATCTGCACCACCTCCCATTGTCAGCAGAGCTCAGATACTTGGGGGGGAAACGACAAAATGAAAAACCTAACTTGAAAAGACTTTAAAACAATAAAGAGAGGAGGCAGGAAGCAGACAGGGAGGGAAGAAACTGAGTCACGTAACCAAACTGAGGGAAAGACAGCTAGAGGGATCCTCAGACAGCTAGGCACAGACCCAAATGCTGTTTTTCCCCCTTACGTCTCTCATCTATTCTATTTCTGTGTTATCATTATTATTCATCCCAGCTGTCCCTATGCGTCTGGAATTGATAGTGACGCGTCTAGGCTCACAGCCTTGCAGACTTTCAGCCAAAGAGGTAAGGGCTGGTGGTGGGGGCGGGGAAAGGGCTCCTACTTCCTGGATCAGTTTAGAAAAGGATATTACTGGCTATCTTTGGAAGATGCTAGAAACACAACTTAAAATTTTTTTAAATGCCAAAGAAAGCAAGCAAGCATTTCCCCTGCCTTTCCTCAGGAAAAGCAAACAGATGAAGAAGCCAGGATTCTGCTCATGTAGTTACTGCAGCTAATCCATAAAGGAGAAATCCCCCAAGCCTTGTCTTTGGTTAGTGCGTGGCCAGTTATCGGGAATAATAACAGAGGATGTAGTTAGCATCTTTCTGTCCAGAAACGGATAGCTATGTGATAGGCAGAATAACCAGAGATGGAGCAGAAGGGGTATCAGATGGTCAGAATCAAAGGGAGGGGTCTTTTTCAGAGAACCGAAGGCAGTGGTGGCTCTGCTTTAAAGTGGCCGCTGTTGGAGACGCAAGAAACTTGGGTTCAATCCCCGCGGGGAAGCTCCCCTGCAAGAGGGCACAGTAGCCCACTCCAGGTTCTTGCCTGGAGAATCCCAAGGACACAGGAGCCTGGTAGGCTATGGTCTATAGGGTGACGAAGAGTTGGACACAACTCAAGCAACTTAGGACTTCCCTGGTGGCGCAGACGGTAAAGCATCTGTCTACAACGTGAGAAATCTGAGTTCGATCCCTGGGTTGGGAAGATTCCCTGGAGAAGGAAATGGCAACCCACTCCGGTACTTCTTGCCTTAAAAATCCCATGGACGGACGAGCTTGGTGCAGACTACGATCCAAGGGGTTGTCAAGAGTCGGGCACGACGGAGCGACTTCACTTTTTCTTTTTTCACAAGCAACTTAGCAAGCACGCACGCACCTATCTCTAATAATTAACTGAAATACAAATGGATTAGAAAGTACTGAACTGTAATCACCCTACAGTATCTTGATGTTACTGTTGTTTAGTGGCTAAGTCATGTCTGAGTCTCTGTAACCCCATGGGCTACAGAACACCAGGCTTCCCTGTCCTTCGCTGTCTCCCAGAGTTTGCTCAAACTCACATCCGTTGAGTCAGTGATGCCATCGACTATAGCATCTCCTGTCATCCCCTTCTCCTTTCGCCCTCCATTTTCCCAGCATCAGGGTCTTTTCCAATGAGTTGGCTCTTCGCATCAGGTGGACCAAGTATTAGAGCTTCAGCATCAGTCAAATGACAACATTTGATGTTATAATTGTCGCCATATAAAAATAACAACAGCGGGCATAACAATAAGGCTTGCCAAAGGGTTTCATTAAGAAAAATTCAAACACAGGGCTTTCATAAATTACAAATAAAAGACTTTTTCTGTATGGACTTGCCCTGTTAACTATATCCAAACTATGACTTTGCTTTTGAAAAGGAAGGAAATAAACAAAAAGCTTGTTGCCACATTGGTTTATGTTCTCTGTAAGACAGAAGGGAGAAACATAAAAAATAGAGCTTTCCAAACACACTCTTCTATACAGACCTCCACCGAGAGAGCTACACAGAGCCTCTACACATACACAGTTGCACACCAGAGCACACTGTCAGGGGCTGAATTTCGTTTACCCCCTGCACCCACATCTTTAAGTCCCAAAGCCCCAGTAGCTCAGATGTGGCCTTACTTGCAGAGGGGTCATGACCCATCAATAAGAGCATGAGGTCACCCTGGAGCAGGGTGAGCCTTCAACCTGTATGACCATGTCCTTNATTGCACACCAGAGCACACTGTCAGGGGTTGAATTTTGTTTACCCCCTGCACCCACATCTTTAAGTCCCAAAGCCCCAGTAGCTCAGATGTGGCCTTACTTGCAGAGGGGTCATGGCCGATCAATAAGAGCATGAGGTCACCCTGGAGCAGGGTGAGCCTTCAACCTGTATGACCATGTCCTTGTCAAAGGGGAACCCGGGACACATACACACATCGGGAGAGACCAGCCCTGTGACGATGAAGGCAGAGGTCTCAGTGATGTGTCTAGGAGCCAAGAAACGCCAACGCTCCCCCGGGACCCACCAGACGCAAGAGAGAGACGCGCAGAACACGAGGAACCAACCCTGCCCACGTCTTGACTTCGGACTTCTGTCCTCAGAACTGTGAGAGAACAGGCGTCTGTTGTTCCAGCCTCCCCACTCTGCGGCATTTTGCTAAAGCAGCCCGAATACAGGGAATACAGATGAATACAGGGGAGCGGGGAGGCTGCGGGGGCTAGGGGGTGCAGACGCTCTCAGCATATGCTCCACAGTCCCATTGGAGCCCGCCAACAAAGCACAGAGACCTATGATTGAGAACTTCACCATCGGACTCCCTTGGTGGTCCAGTGGTTAAAAATCGACTCTGCAATTCAGGCGACTCCGGTTCCATCCCGGGTGTGGGAACGAAGATCCCACGTGCTAGCAAAGCAGCTAAGCCCTCGAGGTGCAACTCCTGAGCCCGCACGCCACAACTAGAGAGTCCTTGTGCCAAAGCAGACGATCCTTCTTGACTCGGTGAGGATCCCACGGGCCACAGCTAAGACCCAACACAGCCAAACAGATAAATGCGCCTGCAGTTCAGTTCAGGCGCTCAGTCGCGTCCGACTCTTTGTGACTCCATGAACTGCCTCACGGCGGGGCTCCCTGTCCTTCACCAGCTTCTGCAACTTNAAGCAGACGATCCTTCTTGACTCGGTGAGGATCCCACGGGCCACAGCTAAGACCCAACACAGCCAAACAGATAAATGCGCCTGCAGTTCAGTTCAGGCGCTCAGTCGCGTCCGACTCTTTGTGACTCCATGAACTGCCTCACGGCGGGGCTCCCTGTCCTTCACCAGCTTCTGCAACTTGCTGAAACTCATGTCCATCGAGTCGGTGATGCCATCCAGCCATCTCATCCTCTGTCGTCCCTTCTCCTCCTGCCNATCTAGGTTGGTCATAACTTTCCTTCCAAGGAGTAAGCATCTTTTAATTTCATGGCTGCAATCACCATTCACAGTGATTACATTTAAAGTAATTATTGCTATATATGTTCCTATTGCCATTTTCTTAATCCTTTGGGTTGATTTTGTAGAATTTTTTTTCTCTTGTATTTCTTGACTACATAAGTCCCTTTAACATTTGTTGTAAAGATGGTTTCGTGGTACTGAATTCTCTTAACTTTTGCTTGTCTGAAAAGCTTTTTATTTCTCCATCAATTCTGAATGAGGTCCTTGTCAGGTACTGTAATCTTGGTTGTAGATTTTTCCCTTTCAANATTTTTTTTCTCTTGTATTTCTTGACTACATAAGTCCCTTTAACATTTGTTGTAAAGATGGTTTCGTGGTACTGAATTCTCTTAACTTTTGCTTGTCTGAAAAGCTTTTTATTTCTCCATCAATTCTGAATGAGGTCCTTGTCAGGTACTGTAATCTTGGTTGTAGATTTTTCCCTTTCAATACTTTAAATATATCCTGCCATTCCCTTCTGGTCTGCAGAGTTTCTGCTGAAAGATCAGCTGTTAAGCAAATGGTGTTTCCCTTGTATGTTACTTGTGGCTTCTCCCCTGCTGCTTTTATTTTTTTTAATTTATTTATTTTAATTGGAGGTTAATTACTTTACAATATTATGATGGTTTTTTTCCATACTTTGACATGAATCAGCCATGGGTGTACATGTTTTCCCCATCCCCTTTTAATATTCTTTGTGTTTAGTCTTTGTTAGTTTGATTGATATGTGTCTTGACATGTTTCTCCTAGGGTTTATCTTGTATGGGACTCTTTGTGCCTCTTGGACTTGATTGACCATTTGCTTTTTCATGTTGGAGAAATTTTCAACTATAATCTCTTCAAAAATTTTCTCACACCCTTTCTTTTTCTCTTCTTCTTCTGGGACCCCTATAATTTGAATGTTGGTGCATTTGATATTGTCCGAGAGGTCTCTGAGACTATCCTCAGTTCCTTTTAGTCTTTTTACTTTATTCTGCTCTTCAGAAGTTATTTCCACCATTTAATCTTCCAGCTCACTGGTTTGTTCTTCTGCTTCAGATATTCTGCTATTGATTGCTTCTAGAGTAGTATTAATTTCAGTAATTGTGTTGTTTGTCTCTGTAAGTTTATTCTTTAATTCTTTTAGGTGTTTGTTAATTGATTCTGGAATTTTCTCTTTTTTTTTCCAAGGTTTTTTATCATCTTTACTGTCATTATTCTGATTCTTTTTCAGGTAGTTTGCCTATTTCCTCTTTATTTATTTGGACTTCTTTGTTTCTCGTTTGTTCCTTCATTTGTGTAGTATTTCTCTGCCTTTTCATTGTTATTTTTTTAACTTATTGTGTCTGAGATCTCCTTTTCCCAGGATTCAAGGTTGAATTCTTTCTTCCTTTTGATTTCTGCCCTCCTAATATTGGTCCAGTTGTTTGTGTAAGCTTCATATAAGGTGAGATTTGTGCTGAGTTTTTGTTTGTTTGTTTGCTTTTCCTGTAATGGGAAAGGCTGAGTGAGGTGGTAATCCTGTCTGCTGATGACTGGGTTTGTATTTTTGTTTTGTTTGTTGTTTACATGAGGGGTCCTGCACAGGGTGCTACTGGTGGTTGAGTGATGCCAGGTCTTGTATTCAAGTGGGTTCCTTTGTATGAGTTCTCACGATTTGATACTCCCTGGGGTTAGTTCTTTGATAGTCTAGGGTCCTGGAGTCAGTGCTCCCACTCCAAAGGCTCAGGGCTTAATCTCTCTCCAAAGACCAGCCTAGGTCCACTCTACCAAGAGGAATTTCACCTGAGATGAAAGAGCCTTTACTTGAGTTCCAAAAGCCAGTGCACAAGAAGACAACAGAGACCTCTCACTCAGCAGAAACTCAGTATTGCCTGCCACATGGACAGGCCTCCTTGGATTGCCACAGATAACTAGAGGGTCTGTCCTTGGCAGTGGTCAGCAGAACTCTAAAATTTTTAATTTAAAGATTTTTTATTTGTTTATTTTTGGCTGTGTTGGGTCTTCACTTCCGTGTGCAGGCTTCCCCTAGTTGCTAAGAGCGAGGGTTTCTCGTTGCAGTGGCTTCCCTTGTTGCAGAGCACCAGCTCTAGTTGTGCCCTGTAGCTATGGTTCACGTATTTAGTTGCTCTCTGGCATGTGGAATCTTCCCTGATCAAGGATCAAACTCGAGGTTTGACCCACATTGGAAGGAGGATTCGTAACCCCTGGATCACCAGGAAAGTCCCATAAATAAACTTTTAAAAAGTCCAACCTAACCATAATCAAGTACATGCAAAAAATTTTTTTAATTTGAAGCTTTTACTCCTTTTATTAGAAAGTGTGAATAAAATGCTAATATCCTTTACTATCTAATTTATGGTGAAACTGTCACACTCTTAAGTTCTGGCTGGCCTTATTAACTGCCATAATCTTTGTAAAAACAGTTTAGCAAAGTGTCTTTAAGAGCTATCAAGTGTTCTTACTCTTTCACCTAGTAAATCTATTCCTGAGAATTAATCCCTTGAGAAATCTAAGAAAAAGACAAAGCACAGAGATATTCATTATAGGATTATCTATCATTTTTAAAAGTAAAACTAAAACAGTCTAGAGAATTACAAGGAAATGATTATGTAATTTAGGGTAAATGAATTGAATGGAACAGCACACAGCCCTCAAAAGTGGTCATTATGAGGACTCTTTAGTATCTCAGTGTTTATGGTTTAGCATTCAGGAAAAAATTATCAAATTTCAAATGTTTGTTCTGCTCTGTATAATGTCTTTTTATGAGGGAGCAAAGACTAGCGGGGAAACTACTTCCTCCCACAGTCTTCCCTCTCTTAATAAAATCCAGCAGCAGCCTCCCAGTTGCTCAGACCACAACATTTGAGGGGGAGCTCTATTTTCAACATAGATCCAGAATCAGACACTTTTTCCCAGCTCCACTGCTCCCACCTTAAGAAAGTGAAGTCGCTCAGTCGTGTCCGACTCTGCGACCCCATGGACTGTAGCACACCAGGCTCCTCCATCCATGGAATTGTCTAGGCAAGCATACTGGAATGGGTTGCCATTTCCTTCTCCAGGGACTCTTCCCAACCTAGAGATCAAACCCAGTTCTCCCGTGTTGTGGGCAGATGCTTTACTGTCTGAGCCACCAGGGAATCCCTGGTCCCTATCAAAGTCACCTCTTGCCCAAGTCAAGAGCCTCCAAACTGGTCTACTAAAAAAAGTAGCCTCCAAACTGGTCTCCTTGCTTCCACTCTTGCCTTCTTACAGTCCATCTCCTGCCTTATGGATTCTTTTAAAACAGACAAATACATCCTCCACTGCTCAAAATAGGCCAGTGACATTAAGTGGTCCATAAGGCCCTACACAATCTAATCTTACTGCAGATGCCAAAAACTTGGCCTCTTTGCACCAATGCTGAATCGAATCTTGTATATAAGAGTTTGGGGTGAAGTAGAAAAGAATAGCTTTATTGCTTTGCCAGGCAAAAGCAGACACAGCAGGCTCCTGCCCTTGAAAACTGTGTGTCCCAAACCAGAAAGATTCGGTGAGGAGTTTTATAGCAGTGACTCAAGAGTGATTGGTGATTAGATTAGGGAGTGTGTGTGGATTGCACTTCTTTAATCTGGTCTCAAGTAATTTATGTTTTTAGACTGGCTCTGCAGCATGTGGGAACTTCTTTCCTCAACCAGGGATCAAACTTGAGCCCTCCTGCAGTGGAAGCATGGGGTCTTTACCACTGGACCACCAGAGAAGTCCCTCAGGTAATCTCTTGATGAGCTTCTCAGGTGGTCTTCTGGGGTGTGAAGAATGCTGACATCTTCCATTTCTTGCATTTTTAGTTCTATGTTGTTGTTCAGTTGCTAAGTTGTGTCTGACTCTTTGCAACCCCATGACTGCAACATGCCAGGCTTCTCGGTCCTTCACTATCTCTCGGAGTTTGCTTAACTCATGTCCATTGAGTCAATGATGCCATCCAACCATTTCATCCTCTGTCACTCCTTCTTCTCCTGCCCTCAGTCTTTCCCAGCATCAGGGTCTTTTCCAATGAGTCATCTCTTCCCATCAGGTGGCCAAAGTATTGGAGCTTCAGCTTTAGCATCAGTCCTTGCAATGAATATTCAGGGTTGATTTCCTTTAGGATGAACTGGTTTGATCTCCTTGCTGCCCAAGGGACTCTCAAGAGTATTCTTCAGCATCACAGTTTTGAAAGCATCAGTTCTTTAGCCCTCAGCCTTCCTTATGGTCCAGCTATCACATCCATATATGACTACTGGAAAAACTATAGCTTTGACTATATAGACCTTTGTCAGCAAAGTAATGTGTCTGCTTTTTAATACTGTGTCTAGGCTTGTCATAGCTTTTCTTCCAAGGAGCAAGCATCTTTTAATTCCATGGCTGCAGTCACCATCTGCAGTGATTTTGGAACCCAATAGAAAATAAAATCTGCTACTGTTTCTATTTTTTTCCTCATCTATTTTCCATGAAGTGATAGGACCAGATGCCATGATCTTAGTTTTTTGAATGTTGAGTTTTAAGCCAGTTTTTTCACTCTTCTATTTAAGCATCATCAAGACACTCTTTAGTTCCTCTTCACTTTCTGCCATTAGGGAGGTATCATCTGCATATCTGAGGTTGTTGATATTTCTCCCAGCAATCTGGATTCCAATTTGAGCTTCATTCAGCCCAGCATTTTGTATGATGTATGCTGCATAGAAGTTAAATAAGTAGGGTGACAATATACAGCCTTGCTGTACTCCTTTCCCAATTTTGAAGCAGTCCATTGTTCCATGTCCAGTTCTGTTGCTTTCTGACCTGGATACAGTTTTCTCAGGAGGCAGGTAAGATGGTCTGGTATTCTCATCTCTTTAAGAATTTTCCACAAAGAGCTTAAAGATATTGTTATGTGTATCACTTGAAAATTCTGTTAGGCCCATACCATTTCTGTCCTTTACTGTGCCCATTTTTGCATGAAATGGTCCCTTGGTATCTCTAATTTTCTTGAAGAGATCTCTAGTCTTTCCCNCCTCCCTGTTCCTCTTGCCCCCAAAGCCATCCTCTCTGAAACCTGGGAGCTCTGGGGGACCATCTGTCTCAGCATGTGGAGGAAGCCCGTCTCTAACAAGAAACATGAAGATGACTCAGAGAACTTTGGAAAAAGGAAACGGAGCGATTGTGCCTTCAGTTACGTAGCTGGCTTCGGATGGCTTTCGAAACTCAGCAGTTCTTCCCTCCTTACTGCTTTCTTGTTCAACCATTCTGGGAGCCTTCTGAGCCAACACCCAAACCAAGAAAAACCCAAACAACCCAGAAAAGTCCTTTGCATCTAAGCTAGTCTGAGAAGGGACTGTTGTTCTGATTGAAGAATCTTGACAAATATTATTAAAATCAGTGACCCTGGAGCAGGGGGTGGGAGGCAGGTCGCAGAGGGAGGGGATATATTCATACTTGTGGCTGATGCACTTTGCTGGGCAGCAGAAACCAACACAACATTGTAAAGCAATTAGCCTCAAATTAAAAAAGAGAGATCGGTGACCGTGATAGAGATCTTTTACGGACTTCTGCTCTGGTATTTATCCTCCTGAAATTTCCATGTGTGCTTAGTCATTCAGCCATGTCTGACTCTGCCACCCGGACTCTTCGGACTCTGGCCCACTGGTCTCCTCTGTCCATGGGAGTCTCCAGGCCAGAATACTGGAGTGGGTGCCCATTCCCTTCTCCAGGGGATCTTCCCAGCCCAGGGATCGAATCCGAGTCTCCTGCATCGCAGGCGCACTCTTTCCCGTCTGAGCCGCTAGTCTTATTTAAATTGGAGTGATNTCTGCTCTGGTATTTATCCTCCTGAAATTTCCATGTGTGCTTAGTCACTCAGCCATGTCTGACTCTGCCACCCGGACTCTTCGGACTCTGGCCCACTGGTCTCCTCTGTCCATGGGAGTCTCCAGGCCAGAATACTGGAGTGGGTGCCCATTCCCTTCTCCAGGGGATCTTCCCAGCCCAGGGATCGAATCCGAGTCTCCTGCATCGCAGGCGCACTCTTTCCCGTCTGAGCCACGAGTCTTATTTAAATTGGAGTGATTCTTGATGTTTTCTTTTCTGGGATCACAAATGCCATAGCAAGTGTAGTCCAGTTTTGTTTTCCGAACTCGTGTCTTCCATGTGGGACATGCTGGAGATGAGGCCAAGATTTAGGGGGCACAGGTTCCATCTGTGGTCAGGGGGCTAAGATACCACGTGCCTTGGTGCCCCAAATCCAAAACATAAAATAGAAGCCATATTGCAACGCATTCAATAAAGGTTTTAAAAATGGTCCACATAAAATAAAATGAATAAATAAAACGACTTTCAGAAAATAAAAATAAAATAAAATAAAAATGGTCCACATAAAAAAAAAAAAGCTACTGTACACAAAATTATAAGCAACAAGGATTTCCTGTGCGGCACAGGGAACTGCGAGGCCCTCCAGGTGGTGCTNTCTTCCATGTGGGACATGCTGGAGATGAGGCCAAGATTTAGGGGGCACAGGTTCCATCTGTGGTCAGGGGGCTAAGATACCACGTGCCTTGGTGCCCCAAATCCAAAACATAAAATAGAAGCCATATTGCAACGCATTCAATAAAGGTTTTAAAAATGGTCCACATAAAATAAAATGAATAAATAAAACGACTTTCAGAGAATAAAAATAAAATAAAAATGGTCCACATAAAAAAAAAAATAAGCTACTATACACAAAATTATAAGCAACAAGGATTTCCTGTGCGGCACAGGGAACTGCGAGGCCCTCCAGGTGGTGCTGGCAGTAAAGAATCTGACTGCCAAGGCAGACGCAGCAAGAGGGACGGGAGTTCGATCTGCGGGTAGGGAAGATCCCTTGGAGGAGGGCATAGGAGCCCACTCCAGTATTCCTGCCTGGAGAAGCCTGGCAGGCTACAGTCCACAGGGCAGCAGAGTTGGACAGGACTGAAGCGACTTAGCGTGCACGCACAGCGAATGACACTGGCTATTTTATAATAAACTACACTGGAATATGGGCTTCCCTGGTGGCTCAGATGGCAAAGAATCTGCCTGCAGTGCAGGGGACTTTGGTTCAATCCCTGGGTTGGGAAGATCCCCTGAAGAAGGGAAAGGCAACCCATTCCAGTATTCTTGCCTGGTAAATCCCACGGACAGAGGAGCCTGGTGGGTTATAGTCCACGGGGTCGCAGAGTCGGACCTGACTGAGCACACACACAGGGATGCAGGAACAATGAAATATAATCTGAAAAAAATAAATAAATAGCCGAATCACTTTCCTGTATTCCTGAACCTAACACAATATTGTAAAGCAGCTACGCGTGGGTGCGGCCACTTCAGTCGTATCCGACTCTGCAAACCCATGGACTGTAGCCCTCCCGGCTCCTGCGTGCATGGGATTCTCCAGGCAAGAATACTGGAGGGGGTGCCGTGCCCTCCTCCACATCTTCCTGAGTCAGAGACGGAACCCATGTCTCTTACGTCTCCTGCATTGGCAGGTGGGTTCTTTCCCACTAGGGGCCACCTGGGAAGCCCAAATTTACTTCAATTAAAAGAATAAAAAATCTGGCCCTCACCCTCTACGGTGGCCCACACTCTGTCTGTGGAGTGTGCTTCTCTCTGTATCTGAATAAATCTACTTATCTATCAAAAATAAAAAAGTAAAAATCTGAGTCAGAATAAAAAAAAAAAAAAAAGTCTCCAGGACTCTGATCTCATCATGGAGACAAAGAGTTGTAAATAGCAGGATTAGCCAACCCAGTTTTCCTGGAACAGGTTGGGGGGGCAGGCGGTGGGTGGAGGAGTCGGGGCGGGAATGAAAAGTTTCCTAGGACACGAAAATTTCAGGTTTAAAACTGAGAAATTCCCGGGCAAATTGGAGTCAGTCACCCTAGTCGTAAGAATGCAAGTGAAAATGGCTCAGTGGTATGTGACTCTTTGTCACCCCGTGGACTGTATAGTCCATGGGATTCTCCGGGCCAGAAATCTAGAGTGGGAAGCCGTTCCCTTCTCCAGGGGACCTTCCCAACCCAGGGATCAAAGCCGGGTCTCCTGCCTTGCAGGTGGAGTCTTTACCAACCAAGCTCTCAGGGAACAGTTGTAAGTACTCGGCCTTGTAAAGATATGGGTGTGACAATCACACTCAGAGAACAACTTTCCCCCTCTTCCTCTTTCTCCCCTACGGCACCCACCTCACGGGTCTAATGCGTTTATCCGTGTCCTTGCTGCTGCTGCTAAGTCACTTCAGTCGTGTCCAACTCTGTGCGACCCATAGATGGCAGTCCACCAGGCTCCTCTGTCCCTGGGATTCTCCAGGCAAGAATATGGAGTGGGTTGCCACTGAGGAACATCTAAAGCAAATCTCATGACTTTTACAGTCATCTTAGATGATAAAGACTTTCAGTCTTTTTTTATTTTTATTTTTTAACTCACATGCAAGGAAAAATTTGGTATCAGTTCAGTCATTGCAATGTATTTTGCAAGTTGCCTGCAGCTTCCGCGGGCATGGTCAGCTTTTTATTTACGTCCCTGCCTGGAGCTTCTGCTCCTCTTCTCCCTCGCTCTCGAGGCTGCAGTTTCCTCGTCTGACGTTTGTAGGTGCGTCTCCTCCAGGGAGGAAACCCTCGGTCTTGGCGGGAGAGGTGGGGGGGCGTCCGTCTTTGCATTTCCAGCCTGCCTTTGCAGAGTTCACCTCTCACCTCCAGGTGGCGCTCCAGTGAAGGCTATAAGACCCTAGTTTATACTCGCTCCTTCCCCTCGCCTCCCCTTCCCTTCCCTTTTCTCTTCTCCAGGAGGCTGTGCCCCCTGAACGCTTTCCAGGCCCTTGGCACACTCTGGAGCTGCTGAGATAGTTCAGACATGAGCGAGATCCCATTCTTCTCTGGGTTCTGAGCCTCTTCCCGTATTCAGTGCTCTGAATGATCCAGGTGAAGCTTTTCCCCGCTTGAAGCTTGAAATGAGTAACCATCAACCTCACCACACTCGTATGCTGGAGAGCGAATGGGACCCACAGCTCTGCCCAGCGCTCTTGTAAACGAGCAGTGAAAACAAGACAAGGCAACTCTTCTAGGGACTTCCCTGGTGGTCCAGGGGTTAAGACTCTGGGCTCCCAACGTGGGAGGCGTGGCTTCCACAGTCAGAAACTAAGAGCCTGCAGAACAACTCTCCCAGGAATTTCCCTGGTGGGCCAGGGGTTGAGACTCTGGGCGCCCAATATGGGGAGTGTGGCTTCCGTGCCCGTCAGGAACTAAGCGCACACATGCCCCTGGCACGTGCGTGTGCAGTGTCTCATAATTTTACCACCAGGTGGACAAGGAACCAAGGGTGGGGAAATCGGCTTTCTAGCTTCCGTCGTAAATGGATGGTCCTACTCGGATTCTGGCCTCACTGACACCTGTAGTCTTTGGGCAGAAACTGAGTTTATAATGACTCTACTGGAATGTTCTGTTATGCTGTTGCTGTTGTGTGCAAACACCTTGCAAATACTGCACAAGGGCCACACACACAAGAATTCGTGAATTGGGACTTCCCGGGTGGTCCAGTGGCTAAGACACCTTCCTTTCAACGAAAGGGGGGCAGGTTCGATCCCTGGTTGGGGAGCTGAGACCCCCCACACGCCTCACAGTCAAAAACCAGAAGTATAAAACTGAAACAACATGGTACCAACAACAAAAGAAATTTAATAAAAACTTTAAAAATGAAAAGTTTCTTAAAAAAAATGAATTCATGAGTAAACGCACATGAAAATGTAAGGCGAACTCCATCAAAATGTTAACAAAGGTGGGGAACTTGACTGATTTCTGCTTTTAATTGTGTGGGTGTGCTGTTTCTTTTAAAAAATAATTAATTAGTTAATTTTATTTCTGGCTGCACTGGCTTTTCCTTGCTGCTCATTGAGTTTTTCTAGTTGCGAGCGGGGGCTGCCAGGGAAGTTCAAAGAGGGCTTTGAAGAAAATCTGTTTCGACTGGGAATTAAAGGCCGTGAACTGGGACTTCCCCGGTGGCCCAGGGGTTAAGAATCTGCCTGCCAATGTAGGAGATGTGGGTTTTGTTCCTGGTCTGGGAATTAAGATCTCTTGTGCCATGGGGCAACTAAACCTGCACACTGCAACCACTGAGCCTGTGCACTCTGGAGCCCACACGTCACAACAGAGACCCGACACAGCAGCAAAAAAAGGAAAGCCGGTGATCTGTCTAGGCATGAGAAAGGGAAGTGGGATGACACTGCAAGCAGGAGATACAGTCAGTGCAAAGGCCCTGAGGCAGAGGCGAGCCTGTCACATTCTAGTCCTAAAATTCTAGTTCTTGGCACGTTCTAGTCCCAGCCCATGTGGCTGGAGCAGAGAAGGCTGCTCAGAACCCTGCACAAGAGAAGGGGTGTGTGTGTGTGTGTGTGTGTGTGCGCGCGCGCTAAGCTGCCTCCGGTCATGTCCGGCTCTTTGCAGCCCTGTGACCCATAGTCCACCAGGCTCTTCTGTCCATGGGCTTCTCCAGACAAGAATACTGGAGTGGGTTGCCATTTTCTCCTCCAGGGGATCTTCTTGACCCAGGGATCAAACCTGCGTCTCTCACGTCTCTGCACTGGTAGGAAGGTGCTTTACCGCTAGTGCCCCCTGAGAAGCCCGTGTCTAGGTATGGCTGGTCACTTTGCTGTACAGTAGATGAAGGAGGAAGCAGGCAGGGCTGGGCTCCATCCTGGGCCAGGCTGCGAACACTGGGCTGCATGCGTGGTTGCCCTCCCAGTGGACTCTGAGCTTTGTGCCCGGCGTCTATAGAAGCGGCAGACCAATGGGAAACCAGACTCCTGTAAAAGAGCCCCTTCTCCCGTAAAAGAGCCCCAGGACCTGTACTTGGACTCTCCGTTGCCTAAAAGAATATGCTAGTTATCTCTGTAGCAGAACAAAGGGTTAAATTCCATTATGTTTATCGGGATATGACCACAGGCCTGTTGATAAATATCCACTGTTTATCTAGTCTTGTGACCCATGAATCGTGGGTTAACTTTGATCCTGTCTCTCTTTCACTTTGTCCAGACTAGTTTCGCGGAATTTGGGGAGGTGGGTTTGAGTGAGAACACTTAAGGTATATAAGGTTTTCACAAAAACTGGTCGGGGTCCTTGGCTAAGAGGAGACTCTGCCTCGGGCCCGCCTGGTGTAATAAACTGCA
Source organism: Neotragus moschatus (assembly GCA_006410615.1). Taxonomy (NCBI): domain Eukaryota; kingdom Metazoa; phylum Chordata; class Mammalia; order Artiodactyla; family Bovidae; genus Neotragus; species Neotragus moschatus. The sequence goes on from SJYA01007480.1 coordinate 39,854, forward strand.
CTCCACTATGCATTGGCCCTNGGAATTTGGGGAGGTGGGTTTGAGTGAGAACACTTAAGGTATATAAGGTTTTCACAAAAACTGGTCGGGGTCCTTGGCTAAGAGGAGACTCTGCCTCGGGCCCGCCGGTGTAATAAACTGCACTCCACTATGCATTGGCCCTTCTGAGTGAGTTTGTTTCCCGGAAGGTGTGGCTAGAACACAGAAACTGGCACAACAGGGTAAATCAACCACAGCAAAAACATCTTTTTTTTTTTAAAAAAAAAAGGAGCTTAGCACGAGAAGAGGGCCAGGGCAAGCCACGCTAAGAAATTTGCATCTTTATCTAAGGGGCAAAAGAATGCAGTCTGAGAAATGCATCTGTAACAGCCATAAGGGGGCTATAAAGATTCCGAAGCCCGTCTCACCTGTGACTTTTCACATCTCGCATTTCAGTGTTTCTCCTTGCGCGTGAAAACGAGAGGGCAGGGGACACTGCTTTTCACGGCTGCCCTTGTTGGATCCTGCAGCCTGTTTCCTCCTCTTCACTAGGGCTGTGCAACAGCCATTAAAGCAAGGGGAAGGGCAGGGCTGGGCGGGGTCAGGTGGGCAGTCTTCAGCCTCTCCAGGTATCCTCCAGCCTGAGTCACCGAAATGCCTCACCCAGATTATCACGATGGCCCCCGAAATGATGACCCTGCTTCTGCCTCACTCACCACCTCAGCCACGTGGTCTCAACACAGCAGAGAGAGTCTTTAAAAATAGAGTTGCCAGATTTAGCAAATCGAAACTCAGAATACCCAGTTAAATTGAAATTTCAGATCAACAGCAACAAACATTTTTTAGCATGTCTCTCGCAGTTTCAGGGAGATAATACTAAAGAAAAAAATTCATTTATCTGAAATTAACTGGGAAGCCTGTATTTAATTGGCCAACCCTATTTTTTAAATTTATTTTTGGCTGCAACGGGTCTTAGTTGCAGCAGGGGGGCTTAACTGCCCCCAAAGCAGGTGGGATCTTAGTTTCTCGATCAGGGATTGACCCCACGTCACCTATGTTGGAAGGCAGATTCTCAACCACTGGACCACCATGGAAGTCCCAGGGCAACTTTGTGTTAAAACCTGAGTCAGATCACACCCCGAATTTTGAAACAGCTTCCTATTTTACTCGAAGAAAAAGCCCAGCCCTAAGTCCTCAGAATGAATAAAAAGGATCTTAAAAAGCCCCATTCCCCACTTTTTTTCTTATAACCTCATCTCCTACTTCTCCAACCACACTGCCTTCCCAGGTTACTCCTCAAACACACAAGATGCTTTTCTGTGTCAGGTCTTTGAAGTGGCTGTTTCCTGTTTCTAAAATGCCCAGCCTCCAGATAAAGGCATGCTGCTGCTGCTGCTGCTGCTGCTAAGTCGCTTCAGTCGTGTCCGACTCTGTGCGACCCCATAGACGGCAGCCCACCAGGCTCCCCCGTCCCTGGGATTCTCCAGGCAAGAATACTGGAGTGGGTTGCCATTTCCTTCTCCAATGCATGAAAGTAAAAAGTGAAAGTGAAGTTACTCAGTCGTGTCCTACTAGTAGCAACCCCATGGACTGCAGCCCACCAGGCCCTCCGTCCATGGGATTTTCCAAGCAAGAGTACTGGAGTGGGGTGCCATTGGTTTCTCCGAGATAAAGGCATAACTCTTGATAACTTTCTCGCTTCCTTCAAGTCTTTGCTCAGATACTGTAGCCAATGAGTGAGCTGTGGGACCTTGTGTGAGGGGAGGTGAGGACAGGCCTTCCCCCATAGCCTCTGCTTCAGCTCCACTCTGAAGTTCCCAGATAACAGTACTTGACGTACACTTCTCGAGCTGTTTTGCAGATGTGAAAACCCTCCACGAAGTGGAGGATGTTCATTGCTTGATGGCCATGGGCACCCGAGGACTGATAAAGTGAACCCCAGCAACACTGCCCTGTGACCTCACCATCAGCCAATCAGAGGACTGTTCAGGAGCTGGTCACACACCCTGTGACCCACCCGCCTCACCTGGCTTTCTAAAAAGCTTTGCTGAACCCACTCCAGGATGCTTGTCTGGAAAATCCCATGGACAGAGGAGCCTGGTGGGCTACAGTCCCTGGGGTCACAAAGAGTCAGACACAGTTGGGCATGCAGCGTATAATCCATCATTTTTACTGCTGTGTGAAGCAACCACAGTTCTGTAGGCTGCAGTCCATGGGCTTGCAAGAGCTGGACACGACTTAGCGCTTAAACCACCACCAAAGCCACTAAAGATCTTTCGCAGAGTATTCTAACTTGAATAAACAAAAAGCTTTGCTGAAACTCTTTCAGAGCTCAGGGTTTTTTAGGGCGTGAGCCACCCCTTCTCCTTGCCTGACCCTGTAGTTAACCTTTTTCTGCTCTAAACTCCGAAGTTCCGGTTTGTCTGGCCTCACTGTGCGCTGCGCACAGGAATTTGCACAAACACATTCGCTCTTAATGAGTCTCACTCTTCCTACTGGTGGTAGGCAGAAGAAGAGTCCCTCAAAGCTGTCCACTGCCTTGTCGCCAGAACCTGTGAATACATGACCTTTGCATGGTAAATGGGACTCTGCAGCCGTGATTAGTGAAGAATCCTGAGATGAGACCATTGTTCTGGATGATCCCGAAGGGCCCNCCTTCCCCCATAGCCTCTGCTTCAGCTCCACTCTGAAGTTCCCAGATAACAGTACTTGACGTACACTTCCCGAGCTGTTTTGCAGATGTGAAAACCCTCCATGAAGTGGAAGATGTTCATTGCTTGATGGCCATGGGCACCCGAGGACTGATAAAGTGAACCCCGGCAACACTGCCCTGTGACCTCACCATCAGCCAATCAGAGGACTGTTCAGGAGCTGGTCACACACCCCGTGACCCACCCGCCTCAGCTGGCTTTCTAAAAAGCTTTGCTGAACCCACTCCAGGATGCTTGCCTGGAAAATCCCATGGACAGAGGAGCCTGGTGGGCTACAGTCCCTGGGGTCACAAAGAGTCAGACACAGTTGGGCATGCAACGTATAATCCATCATTTTTACTGCTGTGTGAAGCAACCACAGTTCTGTAGGCTGCAGTCCATGGGCTTGCAAGAGCTGGACACGACTTAGCACTTAAACCACCACCAAAGCCACTAAAGATCTTTTGCAAAGTATTCTAACTTGAATAAACAAAAAGCTTTGCTGAAACTCTTTCAGAGCTCAGGGCTTTTTAGGGCGTGAGCCACCCCTTCTCCTTGCCTGACCCTGTAGTTAACCTTTTTCTGCTCTAAACTCCGAAGTTCCCGTTTGTCTGGCCTCACTGTGCGCTGCGCACAGGAATTTACACAAACACATTCCCTCTTAATGAGNAGTATTCTAACTTGAATAAACAAAAAGCTTTGCTGAAACTCTTTCAGAGCTCAGGGCTTTTTAGGGCGTGAGCCACCCCTTCTCCTTGCCTGACCCTGTAGTTAACCTTTTTCTGCTCTAAACTCCGAAGTTCCCGTTTGTCTGGCCTCACTGTGCGCTGCGCACAGGAATTTACACAAACACATTCCCTCTTAATGAGTCTCACTCTTCCTACTGGTGGTAGACAGAAGAAGAGTCCCTCAAAGCTGTCCACTGCCTTGTCGCCAGAACCTGTGAATACATGACCTTCGCATGGTAAATTGGACTCTGCAGCCGTGATTAGTGAAGAATCCTGAGATGAGACCATTGTTCTGGATGATCCCGAAGGGCC
>SJYA01007481.1:0-18459 GCA_006410615.1 Neotragus moschatus
TTTTCCAGTCCTGTGGCCACTGCTGAGATTTCCAAATTTGTTGGCCTATTGAGTTCAGCACTTTCACAACATCATCTTTTAGGAGTGGAAATAGCTCAACTGGAATTCCATCACCTCCACTAACTTTATTTATAGTGATGCTTCCCAAGGCCCAGTTGACTTTGCATTGTAGGATGTCTGGCTCTAGGTGAGTGATCACACCATCGTGATTATCTGAGTCATTAAGATCTTTTTTTTGTATAGCTCTTCTGCGTATTCTTGCCACCTCCTCTTAATATCTCCTGCTTCTGTTAGGTCCATAGTGTTTCTGTCCTTTATTGTGCCCATCTTTGCATGAAATATTCCCTTGGTATCTCTAATTTTCTTGAAGAGATCTCGTCTTTCCCAGTATATTGTTTTTTCTCTATTTGTTTGCAGTTGATCACTGAGGAAGGCATTCTTTTCTCTCCTTGCTATTCTTTGAAAATCTTCATTCAGATGAGTATATCTTTCCTTTTCTCCTTTGCCTTTATCTTCTTTTCTTTTCTCAATAATGGCAAGTTTTGCCTTGGGGTACAAAATGAAGCAGGCTAATAGAATTTCGCCAAGAGAACACACTGGTCATAACAAACACCCTCTTCCAACAACACAAGAGATGATGTCCCTCTACACAGGGACATCACCAGATGGTCAATACTGAAATCAGATGATTCTGTTCTTATAGCCAAAGATGGAAAAGCTCTATACAGTCAGCAAAAACAAGATGAGGAGCCGACTATTGCTCAGATCATGAACTCCTTATTTCAAAAGTCAGACTTAAACTGAAAAAAAAATAGGGAAAATCACTAAGTCATTCAGGTCTGACCTGAATCAAATCCCTTATGATTACACAGTGGAAGTGGCAAACTGACTCAAGCGGTCGGATCTGATGGAGTGTCTCAAGATCTATCGATGGAGGCTCAGGACATTGCACAGGACGCAGTGAGGAAGACCATCCCCAAGAAAAGGGAACGCGAAACAACAAAACGGTTGTCTTGGGAGGCCTTCAAATAGCTGCGACAATGAATCGAATATACAGCAAAGTTGTGCATCAGTGGTGGTGGGGAGGGCGGGAGGAGGCACGTGGGTGTGGCGATTAGGTGATTAGCCTTAGAACCAGGACCGCTCCAGTTTCACCTAAACAGATCCTCAAAGCAAGGTGTGATTGCACCTGAGGACAAATATCAAGAATATTTATATAAATACCAAAAACAGCCAGCATCCAACAAGGCAAGATCACAATGTCTGCCATCCAATTAAAGATTACCAGACATGCAATGAAGCAGGAAATGTGAGCCATTTTGAGGAGAAAAACCATTAAAAGTCACACATAATTGACTTCGCTGGAAAAACAATTTTCAGATGAGGATCTTAAAGCAGTTATTGCTACTGTACCCCATGCATTCAAAATTAAGAGAAGACAGGGAGGACAAGGGCAGCAAAAGGGCAACAGTAAAGTTCAGAGATGAAAGTGGAACATGTGAGAGAAGACATGCACACCCCGGGACGGATGGCAGATTACACGCTGAAGAATAATGGCCTAAAGGACTTGAAGACATGGCCAGAAACGATCATATATGAAAACAGTCAGATCAAGTAGTGAAGACCAAATGTATTCATGAGTTGTAGGGCTTCAAATGACCGAGTTAAGGAAAAATAAGTAAAATAATAATGGTTGAAAGCTTAAAAATTTGATGGAAACAATAAGCCCAAGGATCCAAGAAGTCAACGAAAGACAAGCCCAAGAAATATGAAGAAATTATGCTGAGGCACATCACATTCATGTTGCTCAAAACCAGCCCTAGTGAAGACTCTTAAAGGACTAAAGCAGGTTGTATACAGAGGAATGGAAATAAGGGTGACAGTGGCCTCCTCATTAGGCGGAGTGCAAATGAGAAGACAGTAAGAGGGTTTCCATCTTACCGACAGAGAGCAAACATAAAGAGAGAGTATAATAAGCATCCCATAAACCTAGAATTCTTTACCAGAGTTGCCGGCAAAGTGTTCTCAGATGTACAAAAGTAGAACTGTGAATCAATCACCGGTACGACCGCACTGAAAATAAAAATGTGAAGGATGCTATTCAGACAAAAGGGAGTGAAGCTAGACGGATCTGTGGGTAAAAACAAACAGATGAAGACCATCGGAAACGGTACTTACACGAGCGAAAACAGAAATCACTCTGCAAACTGGCGTTTATAAAGGTGTGAGGGCTTCCCTGGTGGCTCACTTGGTGAAGAAAATGCCTGCAGTGCAGGAGGCCTGGATCCGATCCCTGGGTTAGGAAGATCCCTTGGAGAAGGAAATGGCAACCCACTCCAGTGTTCTTGCCTGGAGAATTCCATGGGCAAGAGTCTAGTGGGCTACAGTCCATAGGGTCGCAAAGGAGAGACCTGTTAAAAATAACACAGATCCAAGAAATGGGGACCAAAAAAAAACATATTATTGCAAACTTTTTACTCTATTTTTGAAGTGCTATAATATCACTTGACAGTAAGGAGTCCTTAGTTAGTACAAAGGAGATTACACACAACCATATAAAAATACATCCAAAAATGGCAGGTCTGCTACCATCTGTTTCATTCAACCCTATTTTGGAGGCCAGTACAATAAAACATGAATTAAAAATATAAAAACCATTAAGCTTGGAATAAAGTAAAGCTATCTTTCCTTATAAACTACATACTTACTTATATAAAAATTCTGGTGAATTATACAAGAAAACTTACTAACAGGTGAGTTTAGGAGAGTTGTAAAAGGTAAGTGTGTACTTGCCTACTCAGTTGTGTCCAACTCTTTGCAACCCTATGGGTAGTAGTCCACCAGGCTTCTCTGTCCATGAGATTTCCCAGGCAAGAATACTGCAATGGGTTGCCATTTCTTCTTCCAGGGGATCTGCCTGACCAGGAATCAAACCCGCATCTCCTTCCTCTCCTGCATTGCAGGCAGATTCTTTACCATTGAGCCTCTGGGGAAACCAGATCAATGTGCAACTCTTTATACTAGTGATGAGAAATCTCAAAGTCATATGAGCAATACTTACATACAGTATCAGCAACAAATATGATACACCTAGGGATATGTGTGCAAGATCTGTACACTAAAAATTCCAGAAAACTGCTGAGAATGAATAAAGAGCACTAGATTCTTTTTTAAAAAGAGTTTTATTATTTTAAAAAAATTAAAAGAGAGAGAGAGAGAGAGAGAGAGATAATATTCCTAAAATGTGAACTTCCCCGATTAGTTTCACATGTCTTAAAATCTAAATATTTTTTGTAGAAATTGCCAAATTGCTTCTGAAATTCATATGGAATGTGACAAAGCTTTACTCATAGCAAGAGTTTTTAAAAATGGGCATAACATTACCTATTTCACAATTTAATAAAGGTATAGCAATCAAAATATGATAATGATTTAAATAGACAGAAGATCAGTGAATAGAATAAAATAGTGGAATATGGAAAAGAAATTCCATAAACAGACCCAAACTATATATGGTAAATGGATATTCAGTAGAGGAGCAAAAATATTTCCATGATGAAAGTAAAACTTTCTAACAGGTGCTGGAAAGTTGAGCTGTCCATGTACACCCACACATGATAAAGTGGTCTGCGCTAGGCAACACGAATAAATCTAAGTCAAAGTGTATTATAGGCCTAAATGTAAAATCTAAAATTCTACAACCTTCTTAAGAAAACGCGGGGCAGAAACCTCTGTGACCTAGGATATGGCAAAGATTTATTATTGAAAACCCCAAAAATATGATCCATGAAAGAAGACATTGATAAGTGAGATTTCTTGAAAATTAAAAAAAAAGTTGGATTTTATGAAAATACTGTTAAGAGAATTTATAATATGGCTTATACTCATGGACAGTATTTGCAAATCATATAGATAGAGAATTGGTATTGAGAACATCCGAAGAATTCTCAAAACTCAACATTTGGGAAAAAAATGAAAATGAGTAAATAATTTAAACATTTATTCAGAGAAGATTTTTATGGATAGAAAGTAAGTACATGAAAAAAATGCTCCACCCTGTCAATTATTATGTTAATAAGAATTAAAATCACAATGAGATGCCATATGCACACATCAGAACCGCTCAGTGTAGACATATAGTTTCAGTGGGTTCATGGAAGAACTGGAACTCCCACGAACTGCTGGTGGGAGTATGAAATGTCATTCCTTTGGAAAACAGTTTGGCAGTTTGCTAAAAAGTTAATCATACACCTCTCATATGAACAGGTAGTTGTACTCTCAGTATTTATCTAGGACAATAAAAAAGTCCTGCATTTACACAAAGATGTGTATATGAATGTCCACCGTAGCTTTAATCTAATAACCCTAACCTGGAAAAAGCTTAAATGCGTATCAACAGGTGAACGAACAAATTCTGGTGTATCCGTGCCATGAAATGCTACTTAACTAACACTAATTAGTTAATATTAATTAACTCGGCAATGCATCACTGATGCTTGAAGTAGCATGAATGAATCTCACAAGAAATTGCTGAATGAGTNGTCTTAAAATCTAAATATTTTTTGTAGAAATTGCCAAATTGCTTCTGAAATTCATATGGAATGTGACAAAGCTTTACTCATAGCAAAAGTTTTTAAAAATGGGCATAACATTACCTATTTCACAATTTAATAAAGGTATAGCAATCAAAATATGATAATGACTTAAATAGACAGAAGATCAGTGAATAGAATAGAATAGTGGAATATGGAAAAGAAATTCCATAAACAGACCCAAACTATATATGGTAAATGGATATTCAGTAGAGGAGCAAAAATATTTCCATGATGAAAGTAAAACTTTCTAACAGGTGCTGGAAAGTTGAGCTGTCCGTGTACACCCACACACGATAAAGTGGTCTGCACTAGGCAACACGAATAAATCTAAGTCAAAGTGTATTATAGGCCTAAATGTAAAATCTAAAATTCTACAACCTTCCTAAGAAAACATGGGGCAGAAACCTCTGTGACCTAGGATATGGCAAAGATTTATTATTGAAAACCCCAAAAATATGATCCATGAAAGAAGACATTGATAAGTGAGATTTCTTGAAAATTAAAAAAAAAGTTGGATTTTATGAAAATACTGTTAAGAGAATTTATAATATGGCTTATACTCATGGACAGTATTTGCAAATCATATAGATAGAGAATTGGTATTGAGAACATCCGAAGAATTCTCAAAACTCAACATTTGGGAAAAAAATGAAAATGAGTAAATAATTTAAACATTTATTCAGAGAAGATTTTTATGGATAGAAAGTAAGTACATGAAAAAAATGCTCCACCCTGTCAATTATTATGTTAATAAGAATTAAAATCACAATGAGATGCCATATGCACACATCAGAACCGCTCAGTGTAGACATATAGTTTCAGTGGGTTCATGGAAGAACTGGAACTCCCACGAACTGCTGGTGGGAGTATGAAATGTCATTCCTTTGGAAAACAGTTTGGCAGTTTGCTAAAAAGTTAATCATACACCTCTCATATGAACAGGTAGTTGTACTCTCAGTATTTATCTAGGACAATAAAAAAGTCCTGCATTTACACAAAGATGTGTATATGAATGTCCACCGTGGCTTTAATCTAATAACCCTAACCTGGAAAAAGCTTAAATGCGTATCAACAGGTGAACGAACAAATTCTGGTGTATCCGTGCCATGAAATGCTACTTAACTAACACTAATTAGTTAATATTAATTAACTCGGCAATGCATCACTGATGCTTGAAGTAGCATGAATGAATCTCACAAGAAATTGCTGAATGAGTGCGGCTAGAGAAATCACTACAAATGCCATACAATTCCATCTGTAGGAAACTCCAGGAAATGCAGACTAATCAAGTGATAGAAGGAGATCAGTGGCTTCCTGGTGTTTGGAGGAGGGTTTTGGGGAGAGGGAAGTGGGAGAGAGATTAGAATGAGGCTTGAGGAGTTTCTTTTGATGAGGGGGAAGTTCACATTCTCGACTGTGATGATATTTTATAATGGTATCTATATATATAACACTAACTTTGCAAAAGCCACTCTAATGAAAATCTGGAAGATCTTATATGGTACATATTTTAAGCTTTTATTTGGAGGTTAATAAAGAAGATAGAAATTGAAAAGCCCTTCTATCGTGTCCATCAAAATATACCCCTATAATTTGTGGAGAAAAGGCAATGAAAGAGGTATAGAATATGAAAGAAAAAAATAGAAATTGGAACACCAGCACAGTAGTATGCATTTTTTTTCTTGTAGGGTTGGAAATAAATCTTTCTAAAATATGAGTCTCCATATAACTGAATGTGCTGTTATTAACTTCTAGTCGCTTCTAGTTTCTGTAATTCCACCTAAAATTCTTTCCTAGATAAAGCTCCCAAGTCACTTTCACTTCTCTGCTTCCTCACATCCATGATTCTGTCTTAACTGGGTGGCCATATCTCAGAACTACTTGGCTTGAATAAGAAGTCACACTTTAGTCCTGGTCTTCAGTTCATGCACTCATACATGCTAAGTTGCTTCAATGGTGTCTGACTCTTTGTGACCCTATGGACCATTGCCTGCTAGGCTCCTCTGTCCAAGGAATTATCCAGGCAAGAATACTTCAGTTATGATTGAGCGTAAATGGTTGTTTATGGGTTTTTTTAAACCCTTTTTCCAACTGTTTAAAAGCAGAAAGACCTGGCTTTCCCAACCCATTAAGGCTCCGTGTCCTTTCACTCCATTTCCTCCCATTTGTTCTGGTTAGTGATCACACAGCACATTGATTTCAAGCATGTCCCCAGCCTCCCCACCCTCCACAGAGCCGTTGACTCAGCTCATGACTTGCTACTGTGTGACATGGACCAACATCTTTCAACCTCAGATAGCACTTATTCAATGTTCACTGATTAACTGCTAAGCCAAAGCCATGGATTTCATATTTTTATTTCATTAGTACTCTACTTCGAGGTGCTAATTTCAGTATTAGTTAGGATATGTAATGCTAGACTCCATAACAAATAAACCTCTAGTTAATAATGAAGGAGGTTTATTTTTCATGCCACAGTTCATTAGAGTTGGTGAGAGTGGATGGGCAGGAGGGAATGCTCCCCTCCATATGGTCTCACGAGGATCCCATCCGAGACAGCCTCACACCTTCAAAGAAACGTGGGTCCTCATATTGCCATAGGCATCGCATTGAAACAATACTCAGGAGGTGAGAGAAAGAAGACACAGAGAAGGGACGTTCTCTCCAGGCTGCCATGGAGCAGAAGTGACATGATGCTTGAGCTCACATTGGTGCGAGCACCAGTGAAATGGTCCCATCTAGAAGCAGTGACTGGAAGATGAGTCTGAGTTGCACACCCAGGAAGAGGGAGAGGTTCAATGTGCATCTCTCCAGCAAAGGTGTAGCTTCACTGACCTGGGTCACCAGCAATATTACTGCATTTGTATCTAAATGGTTTATCTGGTTCTACTCTCTGTTTCCTCTAGGATCCATATTTCACACAACAGCCAGTGTGAGCTTTTCAAATGGTGATTATAAGATGTCAATTTGATCTGTTATAAGGTGTCAATTTGAAACAGAGATCAAATTGCCAACATCTGACTGATCATCAAAAAAGCAAAAGAGTTCCAGGAAAACATCTACTTCTGATTTATTGACTATGCCAAACTTTTGACTGTGTGGATCACAAGCAGCTGTGGAAAATTCTTCAAGGGATGGAAATACCAGACTACCTTACTTGCCTCCTGAGAAATCTGTATGCAGCTCAAGAAGCAACAGTTAGAGCTGGACATGGAACAACAGACTGGTTCCAAATCAAGAAAGGAGTACATCAAGGCTGTGTATTGTCACCCTGCTTATCTAACTTATATGCAAAGTACACCATGTGAAATGCTGGGCTGGATGAAGCACAAGCTGGAATCAAGAGAGCAGGGAGAAATATCAATAACCTCAGAAATGCATATGACACCACACTTAAAGGCAGAAAGCAAAGAGGAACTAAAGAGCCTCTTGATAAAAGTGAAAAAGGAGCGTGAAAAAATTGGTTTAAAACTCAACATCCAGAAAACTAAGATCATGGCATCTGGCCCCATCACTTCATGGCAAATAGATGGGGAAACAATGGAAATGGTGACAGACTTTCTTTTCTTGGACTGAAAATTGCTGCAGATGGTGACTGCAGAAGTGATATTAAAAGACACTTGCTCTGTGGAAGAAAAACAATGACCAACCTATTCAGCATATTAAAAAGCAGAGATATTACTTTGCCAACAAAGGTTCATCTAGTCAAAGCTATCATTTTTCCAGTAGTCATGTATAGATGTGAGAGTTGGATTATGAAGAAAGCTGAGTGCTGAAGAATTGATGCTTTTGAACTGTGGTGTTGGGGAAGACTCTTGAGAGTTCCTGGGACAGTAAGGAGATCCAACCAGTCAATCCAAAAGGAAATCAGTCCTGAATATTCATTTGAAGGACTGATGCTGAAGCTGAAGCTCCAGTACTTTGGCCACCTGATGTGAAGAACTGACTCCTTGGAAAAGACTTTGATGCTGGGAAAGACTGAAGGCGGTCAGAGAAGGGGACAAGAGAGGATGAGATGGTTGGATGGCATCACTGATGCAATAGACATGAGTTTGAGCAAGCTCCGGGAGATGGTGAGGGATGGAGAAGCCTGGCGTTCGGTTCATGGGGTCATAAAGAGTCAGACATGACTGAGTGACTGAACTAAACTTAGGTGTCAATTCCCTATGTAAACCTACCCTAGCTACCTGCATGACTCTCAGTGGAAGCCAAACCACCACAGTGTCCTAAAGGCATTCTCTTGACCTATCCCAACATTGACCCTCCAACCCCTCACCAGCCCCCTTTCTCTAAGTCTCTAATTCCCCTTCATGTGTAGGGACTGGTGGGTCAGTTCCCATCTCTGGGTCTTTGCACTCATTGTATCCTTTGCCTGGACATCTGTTTCTTAAGTCCAACCAAGTTTTATCACTCATTCTCTCTGGGAAATGTCATCAGAGAGACATCCCTTGACCGCCATACATAAAACTGTAACTGCTCCCCATATTTCACTCTCCTGTGTGTGTGTGTGTGTGTGTGTGTGTGTGTGTGTCTGTTTATTCCTTTTTTCATAAGGCCCATGATAGCAGGATCTGGGTCTGTTTGGTTTATTGGTAGAAGAGGGACTGGAAGTAGAAAAGTATGAATGCAAGAATAAATGAATGTTTCAAGGTAAAACAACTGTATTATTTACTCAAAGTCCAGTTGAAATTAATATCCAGCTGAGATCAAACACTAAAATCTAAGATTCTGATGGCTAGCTGGGACTAACCTCAAGGGCCCCTGTATCCCCAAAGCCTCAGCAACAAAGTGAAGGCCCACTCAAAAAGAGATAATCTGAGAAAACTTCAGCTGAAGGTTATTTCTAGTGGCATGAGCAGGTTTCACAGAGATGATGCACAGTCTGAAGCTGGATTCCCGTCTTCCAGGGCTGCAGAAGCACTGGGAAACAGCCACTAGACACCAGACACGGGATGGTGTGTGACTGGCCAGCTCTCTTGCTCTCAGGGCTGCATTTCAGAATCACATCTGGCGAGGGCGACCCATGGGAAAGTACACACAAGGAGTGCTTACTGACTTCTCGCCATATTTCTCTTGGTTCCCCCTCCATCTCATCATCCTGGGTGAACCCGTGGGAAGCTCCAGGATAGGGGATCTCACTGAGGCAGCACAAACCACTCTGCTTGCCTGGGCACAGGACCAGCTCATGTGGTGTGGACCACGGACGGAGGCAAAGAAGAGAAGACAGGCAGAACAGTCACGTGCCTGTCTGGGCGTGTCTTGACACTGGGATGGGGGACGACTGGAAAGGAAGAGGTAGCTGAGATACAGAGGCACCGTGGAAGAGCAGTGCTGAATTCACCACTCGCTGTAAGAGCTTTGTGTTTCTTGAGAGACATCGCTGGGAAAACCAAGGAGAACAGGACAGAGAGGAAGCTAAGAAGAGAGGAGTGTTTCCTGTGGTCCTCAGCAACACTGAGAAGAACAGAAACTCTTCTCCAAGCCTGAACTTGACAGCAGCAACATCTCCAGTCCTGCAGGAGGACCCAGCTTGCTGGGCATTTGATGGTTTTGGGGTGAAAGTGAACAAGTTTAGAATCACTCGATCATTCTTATTTATGTATCTCCTTTATTAAATTATGCAGAGGAGTGTCCATTTGCATTGCAGACAAAGGTAAACCTTCCTTCAGGAGTTTTCCAAAGCAGGATGCAAGCAGGCCAGGCCTGACCAGTGGATGCCGTCGGCACATGCAGCTGAAGGCCCGCACGGCAGCAGGGGGAGGCAAGGGGGCCCCTTCCGGAACGATGGCATTAGAAGGAGAAGTCAGGCATCCAAGGCCAGAGTGACTCGGGCTGGTCAGTTATTGTCATTGCATATTTACAGAGTGTCACACAAGGTCTCACAAACAAAGGTGCAGACACTGATGAATACCCTGGGCCCTGTAAATAGAGGGTGGGCTTTATCTTCTGAATTTCTGTAAATGTGGAAGGAGAACCACCTTGTCTCTGAAAACCCAATGGTATCACATATGAAGAAGCTTTTGAGAGAGAGGTTTCATGCCTGGATATTTACATGTGCAAGGTGACAAACTTGCCTTCCTCTCAAAACATAGATACCCACAAACTGCAACAACTTTAAAATACAGCAATATTATTATTGGTAAAGATACTTTTCTCAAAATGTCTGCATCTTGGGAAAAAAGTTTTATAGAAGGAGACCATTAGAAAATCAGCCAAAGAAACAACATGTCTAAAGGGACCTAGGAAAACACAACTCGATATTCAACATGAGCCCTTTCAAGTGTCTGCAGGTTTGACATTGTCACCAAGGTCTATGGCTTGCACATTCTTTCACGTTAAAATGCTGCACACATCTGCTTTCCCGTGACGCACGGCCTTCTTGTGTGTACTAGGAGCCATCAGCTGCTGTAAGGGACCAGCCCATTACTAGCTTTGACAGAAGGCTGCCGTCTCAGCCTTCTCATACTGCTTGAATTTGCTTGTCAGAAATAAACAATAGGGCAACGGCCAGGCTGCAGCTTTATTTATTTCCTCATATCCTTCACATCACTATTTTGTTTTATTTGGGCTTTCATTCATTATGTTTATATGTTTTATGTTCATAATCTTCATTATATTGAGATTTACCAGATTATTAAATGCTATATATAAATAACATTTTAAACAAACTTTTTCAAGCATTTTTTGATATAAAGCTAATTGTGAGGATGGCAGGAACTTATTTCCTCCATTTTGTTTATCTATTTTTCACCATAGTTCTTTCTTTTTTTAATTGGTGCATAGCTGATTTACAATGTGTTAGTTTCAGGTAAACAGCAAACTGATTCGGTTTCATATGTATTTACATTTTTCCAGATTATTTTTCCTTATAGGTTATCACAGATATTGAGTACAGTTCACTGTGTTTAGCTCCTTGTTGGTTGTCTATTGGAATTTCCAATAGTTGATGCTGTTCATTTCTCTTCCGCTTCCGCTTTCCCCTTCTTCCTCCACTTTCCCCTTCTGCTTCCGCTTTCCCCTTCCACTTCCGCTTTCCCCTTCCTGCTCCTGCTCCTTCTTCTTTGCAACGCTGGAATGGTGGACACTTCAGATCACTCAACTTTGGGGCTGAAATTAGGTTAGAACATTACCTTCCGGATGAGTATTCATTTTAAAACAAAGATTATCATGGAAAGAGAAACGGCTATCAGGAAGGGATTTTGTAAATTAGATTGTTTTAGCTCAGTAGATACAATTCCGTCTCTCTTTCAGACACACAGTCTCATACACATGTGCACGCACGCTAACCCAGTCCGTCACCTGATCTGTGATCACACTTATAACAGATCACCTATATGCACACGCGACCTTTTTACACTATTTCCAATTCAATGAAGAAAGATTTCACACTTGAATTGTTGGTCCAGTCCAAATATAAAGCTATGGATTTTTATTTGACGTTTTTCGGTATCTTTATCTTGTAGATATAGCTAAACAATAACACTATGGTTATAGTTTTCCTATTAATTGTGTTATTTTTTAACAGTTTGGTTCTACAAGAGTTTATTCTCACTTAAAGAAGACTACTTGTAATCATCATGAATGATGAATTTAGGACTCATGGTTAAATATCAAGTCACATTAATAAAGTCTGTTCCAAGAACTTGTTAAATGTAGGCATTTCTACCTGCCATTATTAAGAAAATAGCAGGAATCTATAGATTGCACTGGGAATATTGCTTCTGCAGTGGCATGAGTATCAATTTATTTGCAGCAATGAATGATTAAAACACAAATTTCCATTAAGGAGTTTCTTATCAACTCAGAAAGAACAGGTTTTCCCCAATTACAAACAAGGAGTGAAACGAACCTACCATAATGTGTGTATACACTAAGAGAAAATGGCCTGGCTATGGAGGCATACATATTAACAGGATTTTTCACTCAGAGGAACTCAAGTTTTTGAGGTTCGTGACAGTACTGCATAAGATACAGTATCATCTCCTTAATTGGTTGCAGTGCCCAGTCTCAAGGCTCAGCTCAGCTTCCAGTGTGACTGTTCCAAATACTGAAATAGCAGCATCCCAAATGTAGGCTCTTAAATACTATTTGTTAGTGTTATCACTAATATTACTGATTTGTTGCTGTTTGATCTCTAACTCTTTGCAACCCCATGAGCATTCCTCTGTCCTCCATTATCTCCCAGAGTGTGCTCAAATCCGTGTCTACTGAATCAGTGAAGCTATCTAACCATCTCATCCTCTGACACCCCTTTCTCCTCAAGTCCTCAATCTTTCCCGTCATCAGGGTCTTTTCCAGTGAGTCAGCTCTTCCCACCAGGTGGCCAAAGTATCAGAGCTTCACCTTTGGCATCAGTCCTTCCAGTTAATATTCAGGGTTGATTTCCTTTAGGATTGGCTGGTTTGATCCCCTTGAAGTCCAAGGGAGTCTCAAGAGTCTTTTCCAGCAGCACAGTTTGAAAGCATCGATTCTTCAGTGCTCAACCTTCTTTATGATCTGATCTCTCAACCATACATGACTGCTAGAAAAGCCATAGCTTTGGGTATATGAACCCATGTTGGCAAAGTGATGTATCTGCTTTTTAATATGCTGCCTGGGTTTGCCATAGCTTTTCTTCCAAAGAGCAAGAGTGTTTTAATTTCATAGCTGCAATCATCATCTGCAGTGATTTAGGAGCCCAAGAAAATGAAATCTGTCACTGCTCCCAATTTTCCCCCTTCTGCTTGCCATATAGATAACAAGTATAGCAAATTTTCAAAAATACTGAAATAATACTTGCAGTTAGGAAAATACTCATACTCCCAAAAACTCTGACATATGACTTAACTAAAGGACTTTTTTTTTTTTTACAGTTTTCTGATGGAATTTTGGATTCACTTGAAACCTTGTGTAGATATGTACAATACCCAGAAAGACATATCCATACTGTATTTTGTTGATTGTCATCACATAGATTTATAATTATAAAAATCTCTACTTTTCATGAGACCAAAGAATACCTGTTCTGACCAACCCCAGCCCAACCAATTCGAGAGTGTTCCCCCACCATGACACTCTGTGACATCATATACCTTCCTCTCAGTCACTCGGAAAACATCAGACTCTGCAGCCAATTTAGAAATTAGAAACAAACGTGTTTTCATGCTTACCATCATCAAAAAGTTATCAGGTTTTTTTTTTTTTTGTTAGTTTTTGTTATACATCATCATATTATTTTATATCCAACCAATAAAACAGTGAATTTAAAAAGTTTTTTTTTTTTAATGTGGAAAATGGACACAAGTAAAGCAAAAAAACAAGAGAATAAATTTGAAACACCTGGGGTGGCCAATTCCNGTTGTTGTTAGTTTTTGTTATACTTCATCATATTATTTTATATCCAACCAATAAAACAGTGAATTTAAAAAGTTTTTTTTTTTTTTAATGTGGAAAATGGACACAAGTAAAGCAAAAAAAACAAGAGAATAAATTTGAAACACCTGGGGTGGCCAATTCCTGGCCCTGAATTTGGAGAAAAATGCATTTTCTCCACCTCTTCCCATACTCACACTCTTACCCATCTCCTCCTGGTNTTTTGTTAGTTTTTGTTATACATCATCATATTATTTTATATCCAACCAATAAAACAGTGAATTTAAAAAGTTTTTTTTTTTTAATGTGGAAAATGGACACAAGTAAAGCAAAAAAACAAGAGAATAAATTTGAAACACCTGGGGTGGCCAATTCCTGGACCTGAATTTGGAGAAAAATGCATTTTCTCCACCTCTTCCCATACTCACACTCTTACCCATCTCCTCCTGGTCCCCAGTCTCTCCTGAGCTAATGCTGACTTTCCCCATGAGATCAGGTTCCCAGTTTTCTCTCTTAACTCACTCTTGTATTTTCTGCAGTTTTGCTTGTTTGCTCTATTCCTCATTTGCTTTTAATTTTTTTGAGGACAGACCCTACCTTGACCTCATTTCTCTCTGTTGGGAACTAACATTTGCCATGCAGGTTTTAAGGCCTAAGTTCCATCTTATCAAATAGCTGAATAGTTGCCCCGGAGGATCTGAGCCAATCATCTTCCACTGGGCTAGGATTTGGCCAATCAGCGTGGTCCCTGTAGCCTGATCTGAGCCAATCAGAACTTAATGGACCTCCCCTAAGAAAAGCCCATCCGCGCGAAAATTTAGCCAATTAAAAGATGTTAGAGACTCTTGTAACCAATCCGCCCTTGCCAATTCTTTGTCTTTGTTCCAAACTTATAAATAATACTGAGATTCAGGGCTTGGGGCTCTTACCTGACTCCACTGTGTTGGATGCGGTTTGGGCCCTAGCTCGAGCTAGCAATAAACCCCTTTTTGCTTTTGCATTGCTGTGGACATTTTTGTTCTCTCAGTTTTGGGAACTCGGACTCAGGGCACAACACTCTCCAAGAGGTTCATCCAGCACAGGACCTGGGGGAGCAGAGCCACTCAGTGAATAAGAGCTACTTTTGTGAACCTCTAGGCTTTGAAACTATTAATGCTGGGATGACAATAATAAATGACAACAGGCCTTTAAAAGTCTAACATTTCAGATAAGGAAGGGCTATATGGGCTTCCCTGGTGGCTCACATGGTAAAGAACCTCCCTGCCCATGCAGGAGACCTGGGTTCGATCTCTGGGTTGGGAATATCCCCTGGAGAAGGGAATGGCAACCCACTCCAGTATTCCTGCCTGGAAAATCCCAGGCAGTGAGGAGCCTGGGGGTCATAGTCCATGGGGTTGCAAAGAGTCAGACACGACTGAGCGACTAACACTTTCACTTTCATATGAGGATTAATATCTTAGTTCTTTCTTGGTTCATATAATTAGTACAAAAACAGTAATGAATATTTTAGGTCACCTTCTTGGTTTGTTACCTTTGCTTTATTTTTCATCCTTGGCCACTAAGTGCATCCTTAAACTTTACAAATTCCTGTCACTTATCATCCCAAGAGGAAAGGAACAAAAAATTTAGGTATATGAGATCAGTTTTTGAAAAACCAACCTACAGAATGTCATGTGGTGACTTCTTATACATTAAAGACACACACACACACACACACACAATATATCTTTGACAAATATATTGAAAGCGCTCACCAGCCCTGATGATGTTTTATTTGTATATACAGATGATTGCAGAACATTCTTCAGTACGCGTTTTCTGATGACAGCAAAGATACTTAACATGAAAATAATTATTTGAACTGTTGAGGTTCAGAAACTTTACCCAGTGCTAATACAACATAGGTAGATTCTTAAAAGCATTTGAAACTTTCCTTCTTGACGTTCGGTATGTTGAAACGTATTTGCACACCCTTCAAGTTACACAAGAAGGGACAAAAGGACATTCTTTCTGCTTGGAGCACAGACCAGCCCAGAAACACTTTTCCTTCTTCCTATCCTTTCAGGAGAAAGATTTGCATATGTGCAAGTCATCTGGAGTGCATCAAATAGGAAGAATCCTGAGAGCCTTCCCAGAGATGTGACTTTAAGGAAGGACAAGGCTGCCTGNTAGGTAGATTCTTAAAAGCATTTGAAACTTTCCTTCTTGACGTTCGGTATATTGAAACGTATTTGCACACCCTTCAAGTTACGCAAGAAGGGACAAAAGGACATTCTTTCTGCTTGGAGCACAGACCAGCTCAGAAACCCTTTTCCTTCTCCCTGTCCTTTCAGGAGAAAGATTTGCATATGTGCAAGTCACCTGAAGTGCATCAAATAGGAAGAATCCTGAGAGCCTTCCCAGAGATGTGACTTTAAGGAAGGACAAGGCTGCCTGTATTAACTTCCAAGAAATATTTCTGTTGTTTTTCTTCCAACCAAGAGGGCTCGAGCCACATCTGTATGACTGTTTCTTTCCTGAACAAGGTGTGCTTGTTCTACCAAGGATATACCGATAATTCAAGGTAATCAGCAGAGTACATTACAGGGGAAAATCCGAACCAACAAGCTGTACAAACAGAATAGCAATCAGAAGATTTAATGCATTTCTGATGTACGTTTAAGGCACTGACACTGGGCCGCAGATGTACATGTGTTGTGTTTTATTTTGCTGAGATGTGGCCTGCAAGAACCCATTACAGAGCATCATCATCCACACTGGAGGGGCCGAGAAGAAAAAATTCCATCACACGTTACTCCTGCGGGTGCATTAGAGAAACAAATTGTACTCGGAATTGAAAAGTCACAGGCTTATTCTGTCTTAATAAATTCCTGCCAAAAGGCTAAGTGTAAGACTAGAAATACTTCCCAAATGTTGTTACTGTATTATCATCTTTGACATCTCCAGGGCTGTTCCTAGAATCATCAGATATCAGTTCAGAGTTCTCACAATAAATTCTCTTTTTTTGCCTTTTCTTCTTTTTTTTCCCAACCAATTCTTGCTTTCATGTAGCCATTTTGAGTTAGCTATAACTGAAATATAAAGCTTCCTTTGGCTAAAAGAAAAGGGTACTTTTAAATAAAATGTTTATCACTTCACTGTTCCCACTGGTTACTCTATATAGTTTCTTAACGCAAGGTGTTAACCCTTACTGTAAATTTACCATCAGACTTGTCTAAAGATTCTCAAGGTCTGCTGGGACAGATTAAAAATAGAAAAGTAAAATGGAAATTCTGATTTCTCTGAGGCAGATTCTGGGTACTAATTATCTCTGTGGCTTTACTACCTGAAAAGTAGAGGGATGCTCTACAAATATCTGTTAAATAAATAACAGAAAGAGGTGGTGATTAAATGGAATTAAGGCATTTTAAACTATTCTGTGGAAATTAACCTAGCTACTGTTTTATAAACCGAGATAGAAGATATCAGTTTTATCAGACTAAGTTCGTGACTGAAATTATCCTTTTCTATTTTGTCGTTCTAGTAAGACGCCATCTTTTGAAAATGGGTAACTTTAGTCTTGTCATATCAGCTCTGTATATGTTGAAATATAACTTTAGTTGTAAAACAAACAAGTGAACAAACCTGAGAACAAATACAGAAATATGCTTATCCAAGCCAGAAGTCTGTAACCTGCTGCAGAAGTGTGGAGATGTGTAACAAACTATCCCAAAATATAACCTGCTGTAGAAGTGTGGAAATGTGTAACAAACTATCCCAAAATACAGAGTGCCACAAACAGGGAAGATCTGTTACCTTATAGCTTCTGTGTGTCTGGAAACTGGTAGAGCCCGTTTGGGTCCTTTCCCAGAGGTCTCACATCAAGTCATAACCACGCTCTTGTCCAAGGTTGTAGCATCTCAGGGCCTGAGGGACCTCATGACTCAGCAACTGGTGAAACAGGACAGAGTTCCAGACAGTAGTTGAGATGCAAACCACAGTNAAACTATCCCAAAATACAGAGTGCCACAAACAGGGAAGATCTGCTACCTTATAGCTTCTGTGTGTCTGGAAACTGGTAGAGCCCGTTTGGGTCCTTTCCCAGAGGTCTCACATCAAGTCATAACCACGCTCTTGTCCAAGGTTGTAGCATCTCAGGGCCTGAGGGACCTCATGACTCAGCAACTGGTGAAACAGGACAGAGTTCCAGACAGTAGTTGAGATGCAAACCACAGTCTCTTTGTCTTCTAATCTCAGAAGTAAACCCATCACTTCTCTCAGATATATGCATAAGAAGTGAATCAATAAGATCATCACACATTTAAGGGGAGAAGGTTACACGAGAGGATGAACACAGAGCTGGGGGTCATTGGGAACCATCTTGGAACATATGACCAAAAAGAGAGTCAAGCATAGATTTCACTTTCAAGAAACTAATCTCATTATGAAATCATCGTAATCAGTTCAGTCGCTCAGTGTGTCCGACTCTTTGCGAACCCATGAGTCGCAGCACACCAGGCCTCCCTGTCCATCA
>SJYA01007482.1:0-18088 GCA_006410615.1 Neotragus moschatus
GGCCTGGCATGCTGCGATTCATGGGGCTGCAAAGAGTCGGACATGACTGAGCGACTGAACTGAACTGAATGTGTGTGAGATGGGACCTTTTAGCGTTTTATTTTCTTGTGAAATATAGTCACAGGCATAGTAATCTGAAGGATAGTGTCAAGAATGCTTTTTACTGAACTACTGGCGAGTAATATGCCAACCTGGCGCCCTTTCACCTCTGAATATTTTAGTATTTCCTAAAGATGAAAGTTGAATATTCATTGGAAGGACTGATGCTGAAGGTCCAATGCTTTGGCCACCTGATGCAAACAATCGACTCGCTGGGAAAGACTGAAGGCAGGAGGAGAAGGGGTGGCAGAGGATGAGATGGTCAGATGGCATCACCAACTCAATGGACATGAGTTTGAACAAAATCCAGGAGATGGTGAAGGACAGGGAAGCCTGTCCTTTGTCTTTAATTTGGTCACCGGCAGCTTTCAAACTGGGCTATGTCCTTTTTGCAAGTCCCCATCACTCTCNGGTGGCAGAGGATGAGATGGTCAGATGGCATCACCAACTCAATGGACATGAGTTTGAACAAAATCCAGGAGATGGTGAAGGACAGGGAAGCCTGTCCTTTGTCTTTAATTTGGTCACCGGCAGCTTTCAAACTGGGCTATGTCCTTTTTGCAAGTTCCCATCACTCTCTAAGCCTTCCCTTGCTTTCTGGTACAACAATATGCTCCAAGTTCATACTATACTTTCCCTGACCGAGCTCCGGTTCCTGGAAGCTGAAATCGCTATTTAGCAGCCAAGATCTAAGTGCTAAACATGCTTATTGTCTCTGGGATGTCAGTGTGTCCAGGCTCTCTCGGCAGACAGAGCCAGAAAAATTGGTCTGCTTTTGCAGACCTAGACACGCACACACATTTACGACCACATTTCATTTCTACGTCCACCTATGTAGACTGAAAACCATGAGTTCACACCAGTCCTTTTCATTCTAATCCAATTTCCCTTTCACTCCCCTGAGAGTCTGAACCTGGCTTCCATTATCCTTCTATGTTTATTATTTGATCAATCCCCCTGCATACAACCAATCTGCCTCTTCCACTGCCGCTCCTCCCCTGTCGTGGCTCAGGCTCTCACTGCCCATGCTGAGCCAGACCTCCTCAGCTCGCTCAGACTCTGAGCTGCCCCGTGAAACGTCCCCATAGCTGTGGACATCCCCCTTACTCTGACCCACTCCATGGCTGCAGGACTTAATTGTTCAGGAAGGAGAGAGGCTTAACTGACTTTTAAATAAAGGGTTCCATTAATATCTGTCACCCTTTGTGTCCAGAGTATGCTAATGTGCCAGTTTTTAATTTAAAATGAACAAAGGACTGCAATGCAGCAGACTTAGATGAAGTTGAGCATTTTTTTTTAAGTGATAAAAACCGATCTAATTATACACAGAATGTCTACTGAAATCCTCAGGGAAATTACAAGTTAAGTAGCTGAGGCAACTTGAAAAAAGCAATTTTTAAAAAGTCATCAGAAAGATCAGTTTATGCTTCATGATTTACTTTAATTGATTTCTCTAACTGAAAGCTGAGCATTTCATAACTGCAATCAAAACAGTTTCCACCTGGCCAACATCTGTTTCCAGGTCCCTTATTTGAAAAACTCTGGGATTTTATATAAAATTTGGGAAGAACAGAAGGACAGAGAGGAGAGGGAGAGAAACACTTTTTCCAAGTCTGAAACAAGAAATTACATGGAAGAAGTTCTCTGAAAACCTTAGATAAAGACCTACACAAATATTAGAGAAAAGTGATAATTATTTCAGAGTGCAAGGAGATCAAAAGAGTCAATCCTAAAGGAAATCAGTCCTGAATATTCATTGGAAGGACTGATGCTGAAGCTCCAGTACCTTGGCCACCTGATGTGAAGAACTGACTCATTGGAAAAGACCCTGATGCTGAGAAAGACTGGAGGAGGAGAAGGGGACGACAGAGGATGAGATGGCTGCATGGCATCACCGACTTGATGGACATGAATTTGAGCAAGCTCCGGGAGTTGGTGATGGACAGGGAAGCCTGGTGTGCTGCAGTCCATGGGGTCAAGAAGAGCTGGACATGACTGAGTATTGTTGTGAACAACAACAACAATCTCTCAACAAAGGCTCTAGGTAGAAAGAAGACAACCCACACTGATCCTTAGTACTGTAGTACTCTCGTTTCAAGGATGGCTGTCGGACTAAGGTGTCCACCAGGGCACAGGACTCCTGGACTCCCCCAGAGCAGGAAATGCATCACATCATCTAAGCCATCTTCACACTTACAGATATTTACTGGGCATGTACTTCATACTGAGTGATTTTCAGGCCAGTGCTACTCAAGTGTGATCCACAGACCAGTATGAGACTACGAACTGTTTGTTACTGGCCTGCTATGAACAAGTACAAAAATGAAGAACAAGCGTTTAGAAACATCTATGGCAATTTGATATTGCTGTTTGATCAGGGGACTCCTGTCTCCGAACAGGGTGTAGACCAGTTCAGGTGTTATCAAACTACAGCAGTGGGTCACCTGAGTGGGGGAAGAGGGACAGAGAATATAAGTGTGTATGTATGAAGGGCATTCTAGGCAAAGAAATCAGAAAGGATGAAGGCACAAGAATGTCAAAGGACACAAGTAGTCAGCTCTGGTCAGAGCATAAATCCATGGGGACCAACAGAAAAAACAGTATGGGCCTGGAATGTCACGCTGTGAAGGTTAGCTCTGTAAGACTGGAGAAAGGGAGTGCTACAAGTATACTTATGTTTTAGGCAGGTGCCTTCTGGGGTAAGGAGAGGAAAGAACTAGAAGGGAGGGCTGGACCACGCTGAGGCAGCTCACACAGTTATCTCCCTCAAGGTCCTCTGCTCAAAGTAATTGGCACAGGGCAGCTATCTGACAGGAGATGAGGCTGAACTTCACAGCCTAAATGAGAACAATTCCCATCTGACTGATCTTAATTTGTCTAAACCTCTGCTGAGAACCAGCAGCTGAGGAGGCAGCAGCAAGAGCCCCCTTCTTACCTTACCCAAGGGACCTGCTAAGTCTCAAGGGTCAGGGACCGCCTGGGATCAGGAAGCAGAAGTTAGCATCTCTTTCTGGCGGACATGAGACCCAGTGACCACACCCCATCTCAACAGCACATGGAACACCGTCAGAGCCCCTGNTCTGCTGAGAACCAGCAGCTGAGGAGGCAGCAGCAAGAGCCCCCTTCTTACCTTACTCAAGGGACCTGCTAAGTCTCAAGGGTCAGGGACTGCCTGGGATCAGGAAGCAGAAGTTAGCATCTCTTTCTGGCGGACGTGAGACCCAGTGACCACACCCCATCTCAACAGCACACGGAACACCGTCAGAGCCCGTTTCTTCTCCCAGGACCTGCTTTGGGCAAACACTCTGCCTGCCCTCCTGCCTGAGCCATTCTTCCTTTCTGATCCTTGTTTTTTTAAAACATAAATTTGTTCATTTTAATTGGAGGCTAATTACTTTACAATATTGTATTGGTTTTGCCATATGTCAACATGAATCCACCACAGGTGTACACCTTTTCTGATCCTTTACCCAGATTATTTTCATTCAACCTCCAACACAAAGCCCATCGTCTGAGATAACCCTGGTTAATCTGACGTTCAAATCTGAGTTCAGCTGTGGACATTGGGCAAGTAACCCAAATTTCTTAAGTCTCAATTTCTCCTATAAAATGAGATACTGGTAGTTACTAACAAAGTGGCTGTGAGGATTAAATGAAATAAACAACACTGCCTGACACACGGCAAATGCTTAATAGTAGATAACAGCACAAGTCAACATGTGTTAACCACTCAATACTTCTTGGAAGAAAAGCCACGACAAACCTAGACAGCATATTAAAAAAAAAGCGACGTGACTTTGCCGACAAAGGTCCATATAGCCAAAGCGACGGTTTTTCTGGTAGTCATGTACAGATGTGAGAATTGGAGCATAAAGAAGGCTAAGAGCCAAAGAATTGATGCTTTTCAACTGCAGTGTTGGAGAAGACTTTTGAGAGTCCCCTGGACTGCAAGAAGATCAAACTAGTCAATCCTAAAGGAAATCAATCCTGAATATTCACTGGAAGGACTGATGTTAAAACTGAAGCTCCAATACTTTGGCCACACTGACTCACTGCAAAAAAACCCTGACGCTGGGAAAGATTGAGGGCAGGAGGAGAAAGGGGTGACAGAGGGTGAGATGGTTGGACGGCATCACCGACTCAATGGACATGAGTTTGAACAAATTCTGGGAGATGGTGAAGGACAGGGAAGCCTGGCATGCTGCAGGCCATAGGGTTGCAGAATCGAACATGACTTAGGGACTGAACAACAGCAACAAAGGATATCCAACGGTTCTAGCACTCATGTTAAAAAAAAAGCCATCCTTGTTCCACGAAAATCGCTTTGTACCTTGGTGGAAAATCAGATGACCAATATATGTATGTCTCTCTACATGGAGTCAAATTCCAGTTCTGCCACCTCCTGGCTAAGGGACATGGGTGAGTCACCCCACTTCCCAAGCCTCAGCCTTCCCATGTGCACGATGAGGGTCATCAGAGTACCTGCCTCCTGGGGCTGCTGTGGGCTAGAAAAGTGTCCAGCATGGAACGTGCCCAGGGAATCCTGGTCACAGCAGTTCGTGAGGAAATTGAAGCTTTACAACCATCAAGCTCTACAAACTTTGGGCTTCCCTCGTAGCTCAGTTGGTAAAGAATCTGCCTGCAGTGCAGGAGACCCAGGTTTGATTCCTGGGTCGGGAAGATCCCCTCGAGAAGGAAATGGCAACCTATACCAGTATTCTTGCCTGGAGAATTCCACGGACAGAGGACCCCAGTGGGCTATAGTCCATGGAGTCACCAAGAGTCAGACACAACTTAGCAACTAAATCAACATCATCTACAAACTATTACTATTAAATGCTACTATTATCATTACTTTTTTAAATTAAAGAACACCAATGAAGACAATACTCACAATCTTTTCTTGTCCACCACTCGCTTGACTCGGATGGCTCTTTGTTCTGAGTAAAGTTTACACACTCCTGTCCAGGGGAAAATACCAGAGATCAGTTAAAACTGCTTCTCAGGCAAAGGTATCATTATATACAGTGAGAAACAGTCTTCAGATAGCAAAGCTAAAGGTTGCATCCCACCTATTGTGAAATGCCACATGTGACCTTTAAGATAAAATGAAATACTTTTTAAGTAATCTTCAATGAAGTCCAAAACAGCAGTCCTGTGCTCCTTCACTTGCTGAGAGTGTATCTCCTTGTGGGCTGAAACAGAAAAGGACAATATTCAGGGCTCTGTATTCAATTACACTGAAGAACAATTCATCAGTTTCCTTACAACAGCTTATTAGATGTATTCTTGAAAACACAGCTATAAAACAAGTCCTGTGTCAAGTGACATTTCATTTTTAAAAGAGTGAGATTTATGAGGTTTAGCGAGAGTAAAAGATTAAACCTGCAGAAAAAGTACAGTCAAATAAGTTATGGTTTATTATGAAGGGATCGTGTTTGACGTGGGCCATTTCTCGAGAGCTGACCCTGTGCGTGTTAATAGGATCCAATGCTCAAGCTGGCCTTCAAGGACCATTTTAAATCATATGCAGAGCACACACTCGCTCTGCCTGCCCGGCTGCCTGTCAGCTTGGGCTGCTCCGTCCTCTTCCCTCAGCCACTCGCTTTACCTCCGACACTGAGTGAAACCTTCCTTCTTTGGGAAACCTTGACTCTCTGAGCCACGAGGACGCCTTTCTCCTGCGAATCATCACTTCTTCTTAGAGTCTGTGCCAGTTATATTTTGGTAGAGGCTGGGTAACTACTGTATGAGGCACCCTGCCAGTACTTTACACAAATTACTGCGAATGGCCCAAACCATGCAGAAGGCGATTATGACTGTGCCTGTTTTACACATGAGGACTTCGGAAGGAGCCCAGGGTCACATGGATTGCTACTTATTTCTCATTGTATTAGTGTGCATGTACTTTCAAGGTATCTCAATGAATGTCCTTAAGGGTAGGGGACATGATCTGTTTTCACCACAGGGCTGCTGCTGAACCTGAGTTCACATGGGGAATTCAACGGATCCATACAATTANGAGCCCAGGGTCACGTGGATTGCTACTTATTTCTCATTGTATTAGTGTGCATGTACTTTCAAGGTATCTCAATGAATGTCCTTAAGGGTAGGGGACATGATCTGTTTTCACCACAGGGCTGCTGCTGAACCTGAGTTCACATGGGGAATTCAACGGATCCATACAATTATACACAAAATTTGATGCGTCTGCATATTTTTTTGAGGCAGGAAAGTCTACAGTTTTCATCACTCTCCAGGTGGCCCACCAGGGTTCAGATGGAAGCTGCCCAAACAAAAGTCTGGGTGGAGCAGAGCAGCATCTGACCCCCTGAATTCCACGCTGTGTAATGTAAGCTGCACCTGCTCAGGCAGATTAAGAGAGAATCAAGGCAGACACCCAGCTTGGGAGCCGTTCCAGTGCCCCAGGAAAAATCCACCATCCGTGAGAGTGAGATGATGGTGGCAACCCTGAGGCTAGCCATTGTTCTGAGGCTGCTGGGAGAATCTCAATCTCATGATGGCCCCAAGAGCGGGCTTCCCTGGTGACTCAGATGGTAAAGAGTCTGCCTGCAATGCAGGAGGCTTGGGTTCAATCCTGGGGTTGACCCCAAGAAATATGCCATATAATTACCTCCATTTTATAGATGAAGAAACTGAGACCCAGGGCGACTAAGTGACTTGCCCAAGGCCACATGGCCTGAACCTGTGGAGCCAGCGTGGGTGCATAAGCAGCCAAGGCTCCAGAGCCGTCCTCTTTACCAAGAGAGTCTGTCACTACTGTAGACGCTCCAAGTGGAGAGCTTAGAGTACCTTCATGCGTCCACGTTCACATGCCACCACCTGCTGCCCTACTCAATGCCGCCCAGAGCACAGGCATGCCCACACACACCTCCACACTTGAGTCATCGTCTCTGACCCTGGCCCCAAGGTAAACTCTTGGTCTGTCTGGAGAGGTCCTTCCCACCTCCCTCTTCCCATCTGTTTAACTTGAATCATGGCCTTTGCGTGATTTTTAACAGCTTAGGTTAAAACACTACTGAGGAAAAAGAAGACTTTGAAAGTTCTGAGATCGAAACCTAAATAACAGCACAAGAGAGAGCTTTAACTGGCTGTGCCACACACATTCTGTGAGTACTTAATCGTGAAAAGGCTGCCGGCCACCTCTTTCAGGGCACTCACCTTGTGTTCGCAGCTGCTGGATCGCTTCTGAACAGGTCCTCATGAATGTCTGAGCGTCCTGGTCTATCTGGTCTCGTTCTGTGTCTGTCATTCTCCCGTATTCAGACATGACATGACTGACAGAGAGAGAGAGGACAGAATGAAGGGGCAGCAGCAAATGCCCACACCTGGAGTCTGGATGGGCTGTGAACGGGAGAACAAAGCTCCCTGTCGAAATGACCGCTAAGCTGAGACTTAAAAGGATGAGGAGGAGCTGGCCAGGCTAAGAGGTAGGAGACTGCTCTAGACAGTGGAACCAATGCAGATGAAGCTTGCAGCCCCAAACTCCATTTTCCTGACCATTCTCTTTTGACCCCATGCAAACAGCCTTTTGGCCTCATCCCCTAACGTGGTCTTTACTCTCCAAGGTCACCACTGGGGTCATCCTTCCCCCCAAGGTACTTTCCACCTTGTGGACAGTGCTGATGGCTCCCCTTCCCTGATCTACTCTCTCCTGTCTCCTGACTACATTCTCTCCTGCTTCCCTCTCACTTCCCTTTTCAGGTTTTTTGTTGACACCTTTTACCCATGGGTTTCCCTGCTGGCTCCAACAGTAAAGAATCCACCTGCAATGCAGAAGACCTGGTTTCCATCTTTGGTTTGGGAAGACCCCCTGGAGGAGGGTATGGCAACCCATGAGAACCCCCATGGACAGAGGAGCCTGGTGGGCTACAGTCCATGGGGTTTCAAAGAGTCAGACATGACTGAGTGGCTAAGCATAGCACACCCTTAGTCCCTGAATCTCTCTGTTGTCCACACTGCTCTCTTGGTGAGCTTGGCTAGGCTAGTGGTTTTTTTTTTGTTAGTTTAACACTGATAAGTCTCAAATTTATATCTTCAGCCTGAACCTCTCCTTGAACTTGAGAGGGATATATCTAACTGCTGGCTCCGTATCTCTATTCAGATGTTTAATCTGTATTGCAAATATGCCCCACACTGAGCCCGCAGCCACTCCCAAGCCCGCTTCCCACTTGTGTTGCAGGCAATTGCATTCCTCCTAGCTGCTCAGCCTCAAACCTGGGGTCATCCTGGCACCTCTTTTTCTCTCAGTTCACAACTAATCCATTAACAAATCTCACTGGCTCTACCTTCAAAACACTTCCAGAATCTGACCTCTTGTCATCCCACCCACTGCTAATCCCTCTGGGCCATGTCACTGGGACCCCAAGGCTGGACCGTTAACTGCAGCCGCCCAGCTGGTCTGTTGTGTCCAGCGAGCTCCTCCTCCAACGATTCAAATGCACCAGCCTTACCGTTCCTGCTACACAGTCAGTCAGATCCTATCAACCCTCCGTACAGATGTCCAGTGCTGCCCACCTAAGAGCAGAGCTGCACGAGCCTTACGGTGACTCTCAAGCTCTGGCTCCTGCCCTCTCTGGGCTTATCTTCAGTTGCCCACCTCCCCCTGCTCCAGCCGCCTTGGCCTCTGCGCACTTCCTGGAACACTACAGCCGTACCCCTGCACCAGGACGTACACTAGCTGCTGTCTCCTTCTTCCCAGATGTCCTTTCCCTGGATGAGATCTCCATGAACTGACTGCTTACTTCTTGCAGGTGTTTACTCAAAGTCCCTGCATCTCAATAAGTACTTCCCTAAGCTACCTTTATACACTCCTATCCACCCTGACAGTTTCTATTTTCCCTTCTCCACTCCCTCTAAAAACATTTACTGAGCTCCAACATTCTATGTTTTACTCATTTTGTTTCTTTTCTATCTTCCCCTCCAAAATACACATTCCATAAAGGTGGGGGCATTTGTCTGCCTGTTCACTGCTGTATCCCCATCATCACCAGCAATCCTAGGATTTAGCAGGCTGATAAATCAATGGAGCAATAACCAACTACTTTCAGAATGACCTCGCTTAGTGCGTGAGGCCCTGTGAGAAGCCTGAGACACAGCTATAGCTGTGGCCCCCCCACTCCCCCACCCCCGATCTGATTGCACCCCTTCCCCTGAGACCTGTAGACATCCCACTTCCAGAGCCTCCCCTGGAAATATGGAGGTACAGAGGCCCCGGGAATGTGTCCCTCCTAGGACAGGCCCCCAAGAGAAGAGGGAGGAGTAAGCCTGGGGCTCTCCTCAGGGCCAAGCAGGAGGCCAGTCTCCTCTCCCCTCTCGGTACCGGCACCGCCCCCCCACCCCAATCCTCCACAAGCCCAGCGTCCACACTTTCTGGGCGAGCACTGGAAGGAGAGAAGGCAGCCCGTAGGTTCCAGGGGAAGGGATGGCCTCCCCTCGGTGAGTGAGAGACGGGTATTTCCCTAACCCCAGCCCTTCGCAGGGTCTTGTTTCCTTAACTAATTTGGCTTAACACGGTAATCCTGACAGAAATGTGCTCTGAGGAGGAAGACCCCAGGGAGGGGAAGCGGGGCATGGGCCAGGCAAGCAGGCTCATCAACCCTCCCCACAACTCCCCAGTCTGGCGCAGGAGGACGGAGGCCTGGGAGGACGCAGAGCTGTGAGCACACGGGCGCAGTCTGTGAGCACACGGGCGCAGCCTGTACGCCCCTCAAGAAACTGGCTCACCGGAAACCGGAAACGGAAATGGAGGCTAAACGGGGTCGGGGCAGATCAATGAGACTGGCGCCCACTTCCAAGTGGCGAGGCAGCCCATGGACGGAGTCGATTATAACACGACCAATTTCAGGAACGTGAGATTAACGTCCCCCTTCTCTATTTTGACTTAATGGAAACTCAGCTCAGTGAAACTGAAAAGGTCTAAAGGTTAATTTGATAAAACTGATTATACTCAATTAAAAGGTGATGTTCCTTTAGGATACATTATATATTAACCTTTTAAATTGGAAATTGCCAGTGTGGTCATTCTAGCGGTAATAACGACAGAAACCAAGAAAGTTTCTCCCCCCAGGTGGTACTGTTGTGTCGACAGGATATTGAGGGAAAGGTCTATCTACCAGAAGTGGAGAAATTATTTTTAATTAAAATCATTCAAGAGATCTAGCCAGAGGCTACTTAGGTTGCTTGCTGTTCTGCTTTAGTAAAATGTCATTATTATTATTTTTTTAATTAAATGGGTCAATAAAGTCTGAGTTCTACATTATGGGAAAAATTATAGCTTCCTAATTATGTCAAACCAACATAGCCTTATGGGTCTGAAGGCAATATTTCTCTCAATTCCATGACCGCACTCTATCCAAAATGTTCCCAGTGAGGCAGGAGATAGATGGGCCCACCAGGGTGAGTAGCTGGAATCCTTTCCCGACACTTCAAGATGAAAATAGCAGGACAGTAGGGAGAGGAGGCTGGGCACTGCCCAGATGAAAGACGAGAGACCACAGATTTCTCATTCTTAAAGTCTAGGAGACCTTCCCAACTGGAAAGCTCCTTGGTGGTCAAAAGGGGAGGCCTATGGGTCAAGGTTACCCACAGGCCTCTTGGCTGGAATCCAGCCTGGCTGTGAGACGCACGTGCATACATGGGAGGCTGTGGAGATGCACCAAAGGTAGGCTCAGAACCAAAGGGAAATTGCTGGCCAAGGAAATCTGGAAGAAATGCCCTGTATAAGTGATCTAAACCACCACGAGGGTGGGACACTCTCTGAGTCCACCCATGTGTCTATCCACAGGTACTGTACTCTTCTCCCTCCTAATAAACCCTTTCCTTGTTTCACTACTTCCGCCTTTGTGGGAATTCTTTCCTGCAAAGCCAAAGGGCCAGGCCTCTGTCGCTGGCCACTGGGCTAGTGGCTAGGATCTGGCATTCTCAATGCTTCAGCCCGACCTCAGTCTCTGGCTGGAAACCCAAACTTTGCTTCAAGCCACTGAAGAGCAGGAGGAGAAGGGGATGACAGAGGATGAGATGGTTGGACGGCATCACTGACTCAATGGACATGGGTTTGAATAAACTCTGGGAATTGGTGATGGACAGGGAGGCCTGGTGTGCTGCAGTTCATGGGGTCGCAAAAAGTTGGACACGACTGAGCGACTGGACGGAACTGAACTGAAGAGCAAGGCCACCAGAGATCACTAGGAACAGGCCACAGCCAGCACCCTGCACTGGGAGGCACAGCAGTAAAACAAAGAAAAGACTTTAAATAGTCTACCACCTTTGGGAGGGAGAACGTGATGGGAGAAGATAAGGGTGGCCCTTCTCCCTCTGGAGAGAATGTAGGGTATGTGTGTGTGGGGGAAATGCTTATTCCCTGGTCCTCCTGTTTCTACCAGAGAATCCACACTTCTCATGACACCCTCCTTCCCTCCTCAGTCTTCTCCCTCATGCCCCTCCCTTGGGACAGGGACTTCTCTGACTGGCAGCCTGGCAGAAGGACCTGAGCAGGGTGAACAGGCCTCCAGCCAGGGCTCCGCTCTCTCCTCTCCTCTGGGATCTCCCTCTTAGTGGCAGCGGAGGTTCTGCTCTGCTCCTCTCATGCGCTCTCAGGGGCCTCTCTGCTCTGTGCTCCGGGGCTGTGACCGCTCCGTGGCACTAACGGCTGAGTGCACCTGTCTAGTTCAGGAGCCTTCAGCAAGGCCACTCGCCTGCAGATCTCACCTCTGCTGCTACCTCAGATTTCACTGGTGAGCGAGCTTCGACCACGTCCATCTGTGTCACGTCGACTCGACTTCGGCATCCTCTCTTTCCCTCCCTCCTCTCTCTGGCAGGAAACAGAGGTGCTCGCTTTCTTTTTTAAAAAATAATTTTACTTCTTTAAGGCTACGCTGGGTCTTCACTGTTGCTCAAGCTTTTCTCCAGGTGAGGTGCTCTGGCCTCTCGCTGTCGTGGCTTCAGCTGTTGCAGAGCACAGGCTCCAGGGCTTGCGGGCTTCAGCAGCTGCAGCCCATGGGCTCAGCAGTTTTGTCTCCCGGGCTCTACAGCACAGCCTTAGTAGTTGTGGCACGTGGCCTTAGTTGCTCCGCATCACATGGAATCTTTTCGGGTCAGGGATCGAATCCGTGTCTCCTGCATTGGCAGGTGGATTCCTTACCACTGAGCCACCAGGGAAGCCCTGAGAGGTGCTTTCTTTATCAAATGGCCACTGACTCACCTGTACCACAGGTTAAATGGGGTTCCAATTCAATAACCATTCACCAAGGGACTTATATGTGACAGGAACTCTCACACACATTTCATTCAGTCCTCAAAAGAACACTGTGTGTGAGTGTGCTCAGTCGTGTCTGACTCTTTTCGACCTACTGACTGTAGCCCGCCAGGCTCCTCTGTCCATGGGACTCTCCAGGCAAGAATACTGGACTGGGTTGCCGTTTCCTCCTCCAAGAGATCTTCCCGACCCAGGGATCAAACCTGCATCTCCTGTGCCTCCGGCACTGGCAGGAGGATTCTTTACCCACGGAGCCACCTGGGAAGCCCCTTATCCACATTACCCATACTTTATTTAAAAACAAATGAAAACTAAAGCACAAATATCTGAAGTGAGTTGTGTATACTTACATGACTAATACTTGGTGCAGCTGGGACTAGAACTCAGGTGTGACTGACCCCCAAAGCCCTGCTCTTTCAGAGGAGCCAAGACAGGGGCAGGGGCGAAACTCGGAGTCCTCTGGCTACTGATGAAGTGCAACTGGGAGGAGGACTCAGTGGGGTGATGACCCATCAAGACTCAGGAAGCCTCGGGAGCACTAGCTGTGCTGATGCCGTAGCCACACAACCANCTGGCAGAAGGACCTGAGCAGGGTGAACAGGCCTCCAGCCAGGGCTCCGCTCTCTCCTCTCCTCTGGGATCTCCCTCTTAGTGGCAGCGGAGGTTCTGCTCTGCTCCTCTCATGCGCTCTCAGGGGCCTCTCTGCTCTGTGCTCCGGGGCTGTGACCGCTCCGTGGCACTAACGGCTGAGTGCACCTGTCTAGTTCAGGAGCCTTCAGCAAGGCCACTCGCCTGCAGATCTCACCTCTGCTGCTACCTCAGATTTCACTGGTGAGCGAGCTTCGACCACGTCCATCTGTGTCACGTCGACTCGACTTCGGCATCCTCTCTTTCCCTCCCTCCTCTCTCTGGCAGGAAACAGAGGTGCTCGCTTTCTTTTTTAAAAAATAATTTTACTTCTTTAAGGCTACGCTGGGTCTTCACTGTTGCTCAAGCTTTTCTCCAGGTGAGGTGCTCTGGCCTCTCGCTGTCGTGGCTTCAGCTTTTGCAGAGCACAGGCTCCAGGGCTTGCGGGCTTCAGCAGCTGCAGCCCATGGGCTCAGCAGTTTTGTCTCCCGGGCTCTACAGCACAGCCTTAGTAGTTGTGGCACGTGGCCTTAGTTGCTCCGCATCACATGGAATCTTTTCGGGTCAGGGATCGAATCCGTGTCTCCTGCATTGGCAGGTGGATTCCTTACCACTGAGCCACCAGGGAAGCCCTGAGAGGTGCTTTCTTTATCAAATGGCCACTGACTCACCTGTACCACAGGTTAAATGGGGTTCCAATTCAATAACCATTCACCAAGGGACTTATATGTGACAGGAACTCTCACACACATTTCATTCAGTCCTCAAAAGAACACTGTGTGTGAGTGTGCTCAGTCGTGTCTGACTCTTTTCGACCTACTGACTGTAGCCCGCCAGGCTCCTCTGTCCATGGCTCTCCAGGCAAGAATACTGGACTGGGTTGCCGTTTCCTCCTCCAAGAGATCTTCCCGACCCAGGGATCAAACCTGCATCTCCTGTGCCTCCGGCACTGGCAGGAGGATTCTTTACCCACGGAGCCACCTGGGAAGCCCCTTATCCACATTACCCATACTTTATTTAAAAACAAATGAAAACTAAAGCACAAATATCTGAAGGGAGTTGTGTATACTTACATGACTAATACTTGGTGCAGCTGGGACTAGAACTCAGGTGTGACTGACCCCCAAAGCCCTGCTCTTTCAGAGGAGCCAAGACAGGGGCAGGGGCGAAACTCGGAGTCCTCTGGCTACTGATGAAGTGCAACTGGGAGGAGGACTCAGTGGGGTGATGACCCATCAAGACTCAGGAAGCCTCGGGAGCACTAGCTGTGCTGATGCCGTAGCCACACAACCACTGCGAAGACAAGGGTGGAATGGGCCTGGGGAGCCCGTGCTCCCTCCCAGCGTGTGCTGCCACAGAGGCTGGGAAACGGGGAAGCCGAGGCCAGCTACCCGCTGTCCTGAGAAACATGAGGACTTGGAGTAAGTCCACACCGCGCTGCTCTGGGAACACTGACAGGCAGTGTTGTGGAGCTGATCTGTGCTGTTCAAGGAGAAATATATTAATCCCTCCCCTATAGTCAAAAGTTTAAAACTGCTGCAAAGTTACAGAATAGCTGCCTCATACAATAATCTTTTTATAAACCCATTGCTTTTTTTCTTTTCTGCACAGCATTTCAGCTGTACCATCTTGTCTGAATCTAACTAACAGGCAAGTGAGCATCACTCTTGTTATTTAGAGCAGGACTCCTCAAAGGTTTTCTGAAAAGGGCCAAAGTGTAAATATTAGACCCTGAGGGCCATACAGCCTGGGCACAGCCGCTCGTCTGCTGCTGAGGTGTAAAAGCAGCCATCCATACATAACATGCAAATGAATGGGCATGCTGCTGTTCCAATAAACTTTATTTATGACACCAAAAATTTAACTTCATTTAGTTTTCTTATAAGGTAAAATATTATGATTATTGGATCAGATGGTAAAGCGTCTGCCTGCAATGTGGGAGACCTAGGTTTGATTCTTGGGTCAGGAAGATACCCTGGAGAAGGAAATGGCAATCCACTCCAGCACTCTTGCCTGGAAAATCCCATGGACGGAGGAGCCTGATAGGCTACAGTCCATGGGGACGCCAAGAGTTGGACATGACTGAGCGACTTCACTTCACTTCATTATGATTATTGTTACTCTCCCCATAGCCNACTCCAGCACTCTTGCCTGGAAAATCCCATGGACGGAGGAGCCTGATAGGCTACAGTCCATGGGGACGCCAAGAGTTGGACATGACTGAGCGACTTCACTTCACTTCATTATGATTATTGTTACTCTCCCCATAGCCATTAAAAAAATACAGCTCACAGGCTGTACAAAAATAGGCAGTGAGCTGGACCTGGCTGATAGGCTATGGTTCGCTGACCCCTGGTTTAGAGGAAGACATTGCCTTCTACAAGTTAAGTGAATTTTTCAGGTTCGCATGGCTAACAAGGAGACAGAGTAGCTTGAACTAAACCAACATTTAAAGCATTTACTTTAGCTGGATGCCTTTTGAAGGCAAAGGAAGTTAATAATGGATTTCCATGAGAGATCTCCATGACCACTTATGTAACCTAAGATGTCAAGTACCAAACAAAGGAGCTGGAAAATGATAGGCTTACACCAGTTTTGTTAAGTTTTCCAAAACAACAGTCACTTCCATCTGTACAGACTGTAAAATTAGCATCTGATGTACATACATACCTTTAGAAATAAAGTTTATACTGCCATCTAGTGTTGACCAACTATTTTAACTGAGAACTTTAAGGGTTACTTGGTATGAAGCACTAGAACAATAATTTTACTATATTCCAAAATTATGTAAATGAAATACACTTAAAAGCATAAAGTAGACAAAGTGGTAGAGATTATTTAAAACCCACCTGGGGCATAATTATTTTCTCTGTTAAAAAACTGATATGAAGTATTTCCATTTTTGCATATATTGATTAAAGTCCTTTTATAAATTCAGAAGATTTATTCCATATTTTCTAACTGTGTGATAGGAAGGCTTCCAAAGGGCAAAACCTCTTATTCTATAATGATGAAATCCTAAACAGATGCTTCTAATGATGTCGTTTCCTATGTCTACCCCAACTTTTCCACTGCTTAGGCACTACAGTTGAAGCTGAATCCTATGGGAGATATGCCACACTAAAGCCGGGTGCAAACAGAGGTCAAGAAAGAGCGGGAGGCGTGACATTTGCACTGCGGTATAGTCCCGAGTCTATTGAGAGCCGGAGTCCATTCCAGAAGTCCTTTTGGAGGTCGCAATCAAAATGCTTTTTCTCTTTAAAAATCAACCTAACAAAAACCCCCAGGGAGGCAACCGTTCTCATCTCTCCAAATGGCATTTTTATGTGACTGGCGTGATGTCTTCATTTGCTCAGTAGTAATGCATTCAGTGAGACACTGCCCCATCCTCTCTGCATGCTTCACAACACATATGGCACATACAGAGCTGCAAACACGTGTGCGCCTCAGGGGACACTGAGGTGTGGTGACTCTAAGGATGTGGGGTATGGCTGCATTCGCCCTGGCTGGGGGAGCCCCATTCTGCTCTGCAGACTTTCTGTCACAGTCAAACTGACCTTCCCCATTACAACCCGGAGTTAGTATAAAGTGAGGACGAAAACCTCATGAGGAATATAGGTATGGCAAAGAACAGTCACCAAAATCATGATTAAAAAAACAGACACTTACCTATAAGCATTAATATAATCTTTTCTGTGTTCCAGAAGAAAATCTCTCAGCTTGCCAATGTGTGAAATCTGTCATGAAAAGAAAGCAAATGGTTTATATGGATAAATATGTTACACTCATATGCAACAAATTTTAAATTAGTAGAGAGTGGGATGCTCTCTCTTCAAATCTTCAAAAGATTCTGAAGCTCCAAACTGGACACTTCTGATTTTAGACTCTTGTATAATCACTGACTTGTCAAAGTCACCCACACTCCTGGGCCTAGGTCTCCTGCTTAAGTCACAGATCGCACCAATTACAGGAAGAAAGAAAGAACCAACAGCAGTGAAGAGACGATGCGAAGGACCTTCGAGATTCTCTGAGATAATACCTATATCTAGTAACTGCACGGCATGTGCTTAATAAAGGCCAGCTCCCTTCCTTAAGCATTTCCTACCTAAAATTTTATAGACAAACATTCCTTCTTCCAAGGGTTCTAGGGGATGGATTCTAAGGCTGGAGCTATTAAGTTTATAAACAGGGTCCGTGCAGAGCAGCTGAATTAAACAGAAGATTCAGGATCCGTGATATACCCCTCCACAGCACATCTCCATCTTCTCCACTTCTGTGGATGAACAAGAGAGGACACAAAAGTACAGGGGACTGAACTCCCGATGGCTCATTTCTCCTGCGAAAGCCCCTACCATGTGTCAGGTGCTGTGTGTGGAAGGAGGGATTAAGAAACAAAATAACAAGAGGTAGGAAGAAGCCTGGGAACATGGTCGACACGAACAACAGTGCTTCCAGAAGGAGAGAATGATTAGCTAAGCTGGGGGCCCCGAGGTCCTGTGACCACGGGCTCACGCTTGGTTCCTCCTAATGCCCTTTGTATTTTTTCCAAACACACACAGCCCCAGTCTCAAAGGATCTGCTGAACTTTCATCTTTTGCATGAAAGTTTTTCTGTCAAGGCCAACTCAGGCCAACTTTCGCTCCGCTCTGAACTTAAAAGCATGTCTGCATCCCACCCACTGGGCACTCAGCTACACATGGCCACGTCCACTGGCTTCACTTTTGCGCACACGCCTCTCTCAGGGGTTAGGAGCCATGTGAGGAGGGGGCTGCCCAGCTTCTCCCACAGCCCTACACACAACACGGAGCCCGGCGTGGGGTCAGTCAGTACTTGCAGACCGAGTAAATGTCTAAATACAAAAACAGTATTTACCACTGAAGAAACATTCAGCAATTGTCTGGGGATGGGTCAGTCGGGGTTCAGTTATATTTCCCAGGGTCTAGACTAAGAAAAAATACGGTTCAGAAAAGCACCCTCAGGCATCTTAACAGCATGAATTAAAGAAAAAAAATGAACTGCTGCCACATATTCATTTATTTACCAGATTACAAAGATCACTGAGACTGTTCGGCAACCCTGGCTCCA
>SJYA01007483.1:0-18430 GCA_006410615.1 Neotragus moschatus
CGAATCCGAGTCTCGGTGATCTTTGAGAAAGCGACGGGTCTTAGGAAAAGACCGCAAGGTCTAACAAAATTATCTGCCGTCTTTGTTCAGTCATGAGTCGATGTTGTTCAGTGTTGAGTCCATGATGCCATCCAACTGTTGCAGGAAGGCGGACCCCTTCTGGGGCCCGAAACTGGGCTCTTGTCTAACGCTCAGAAATGAATTGTCCGAGGAGACACATGTGCTGACAAAGCAAGAGATTTTATTGAGAAAGGGCACCCGGGTGGAGAGTAGTAGGGTAAGGGAACCCAGGAGAACTGCTCTGCCGTGTGGCTTGCAGTCTCGGGTTTTATGGTGATGGCATTAGTTTCCAGGTGGTCTTTGGCCATTCTCTTTTTTTTTTTTTTGAAACTTTATTTATTTATTTAGACTGCATTGGGTCTTGATTGCAACACGCAGGTTTGGTTGCTCAACAGCATGTGGGATATTAGTTCTACAGCCAGGGATCAAACCCACGTCCCCTGCATTGGAAGGCCAATTCTCAGCCACTGGACCGCCAGGGAAGTCCCTGGCCAATCATTCTAATTCAGGATCTTTCCTGGTGGCACATGCATCGCTCAGCCAAAATGGATGCTAGCTAGAGGGATTCTGGGAAGTGGACAGACATGCGGTGTCTCCTTTAGATCTTTCCCAAACTCTTCTGGTTGGTGGTGGCTTGTTAGTTCCCTATTTCTTATCAGAATCTCCTGGCATAAAACAACTCATGCAAATAGTTACTATGGTGCCTGGCCAGGGTGGGCGGTTTCAATCAGTGTGCTTCCCCTAACACAACCAGCTCGTTTTCTGTCACTCCTTTCTCTTCCTGCCCTCAGTCTTTCCCAGCATCAGGGTCTTTTCCATCCAGTAGCCATCAGACTACAGCCACTCCCCTGCAGTGAGCCCCAAGGGAGCTCAGGGTGTGAAAATACAGGCTTCAGGTAGGTGAGGTGCATATGAAAGGAACGATTTCAGTGAGCCCAGAATCTTGCATCTTCCCATACCTTGAAAAGTGCTAAATTCCTTAACTTGAGATAGCTGGTTTTCTTTAATTAACAATAATCTTTTGACATTCAGACTACCTGCCCTTTGATGCAAAACTTCTATATGACCTGTCTCGTCCCCTCACTGCCTCAGATCAGTTATCTCAGGGTTACTTAAGATGCTGTCTCCTGGACTTGGAGTCGTAAAATTTCCCACTGAATAAAACATATCTCTCAACTTTTAGGCTGTACATAATTTTTCAGTTGATACTGTTAGACCTTACGGTCTTTTCCTAGGACCCGTCACTCCAAAGATCACTGAGACTCGGATTCGATGCAAACAGCAAGAGGATTTATTGGACTGGCGTGCCGGGGTTCAGTCACCTCCAGGGAGGGACGAACCCCGAACAGTTGTTACAGATCATTTTTAAGCACAAAAACCACAAACGGGTGCAGCTAGGGTGGGAACAGTCTGATTGGTTCGCAGGTCCTGACCTTTACAGGGATAGGCTCATTTGCTACCAGGTCTAAACAGCTGATCGGGGCCACATTCCCACGGCCTGGAAAAACAACTTCTTGGAAAGTCCCCGAAGGGAAAACAACCCCTGAGAGAGCCTAAAAGCCATATTGCATGAGATAAGAACCTGCCATATTGCATGAGATAAGAACCTGCTCTCAAGGGTTTAGCAAAAATTTTAACTTTTCCTCTCAATACATCTTTAA
The DNA here is from genome assembly GCA_006410615.1 of Neotragus moschatus. Lineage (NCBI taxonomy): Eukaryota > Metazoa > Chordata > Mammalia > Artiodactyla > Bovidae > Neotragus > Neotragus moschatus. The sequence continues at coordinate 1,722 of SJYA01007483.1, forward strand.
ATAAAGAATGTCAACTTCCACGTAACTTGATATGGTCATGAGTTTGAGCAAACTCTGGGAGATGGTGAAGGACAGGGTAGCCTGGCATGCTTCAGTCCATTGGGTCGCAAAGAGTTGGAACCAACAGAGCAACTGAACAACAAATAAAATTTCAAACAATCCAATAGTTTCAGTGTACTGAACTTGAGAGAATTTTGCAGGTAATTTGATCTGTGTAGACTCGTAGCATGTTGTAATGGCCCCCTTGAGCTCCCTGGGCCTTCCATCCACCCCTGCTCATCAAGAAGGTTTCAGGTAACACATGAACCTCAGGGCACAAGTTTTAATTATTAGAAAATTCTAGACCAAAAATCTTATTGATGCATTACTCTTTAAATAACCAAACAACTCCAGTTGATACTGAAAACTACCAAAACAGTAATTTATAAGCAGACAGAATTACAGCAGCAACCAAAAGCCACAGCCAACTCAAAACACCTCTAAAGATGCCAAGAAAGAAAAAAATTTCAGAAATCACTGCACAGATCACTAAATAAAGTGCTTTTCCTAAAAAACTCGTCCCCCAGTAAAGATAAGGTTGCCTTCGGTTTAAGTTCTTATACTGCTTCTCTTGTTATTAATACAAGATACTCACACTTGCTTTTTAAATCAAAGTTTTTATTGTGAAATAGATCACCGGTTGTTTTTGTTTTTGTACAAAAAGCAAGCTTCTTTCTCCTGAAAACACAATACCCTGAAATGACCTCGCTCAGGGCTTGGTTGCGGGGCTTAAAGTAACTAACTGGTTGAATCACTCACAAAAGAAAAAGAAGAAAAGACATTTAACAGGGATTGAATTATTCTGGAAGGAATGATCTCACACACAGAGACTGATCGAGGGTGTTAAAACAAGCCTTTTAAAAACCACATTCAAAGCAATAGGGTATCTATGTTATGTAAATTTGCTTACAAAAGGAATGAAAAAGAAGCAATGTTCTGATGTTGTGTAAACAGATAGTTACAGTTTGGGATGAAGTTTCTAGTGACAGCATCCTGCTTGAGTTGGCTGGCTGGATGGAGCTCAAGGAATTGAGACAAAACTGAAAACTATACAATGTGCCCCGAAAAACTACGAGCTCAAAAATCACAAGGAAACTGCATGACAAACAGGCAGGTAACGAATTCATTGAACAGGAGCGTGGAAAATCAATACCAGATATTTTATGTAAGGAAATCAGTAATTTTTGTATTTCAGAGAAAGATTTGACTATTTAATCTTGAGTTATTCATCTTTTACAGATTTTCTCCTCTAAAAACATCTTTAATGGTCAGGGTCACCACCTTTAAGGACATAAGGCAGCTTCCCGAATTTAGGTGAAGCAGGGAACACTGCAAGGAGATCCAACCAGTTCATCCTAAAGGAAATCTGTCCTGAATATTCACTGGAAGGAAGCTCCAATACTTTGGCCGCCTGATGCGAAGAACTGACTCATTTGAAAGACCCTGATGTTGGGAAAGATTGAAGGCAGGAGCAGAAGGGAACAACAGAGGATGAGATGGTTGTGTTGTAGGAAGGAGGACCCCTTCCAGGGCCTGAAACTGGGCTCTTGTCTAACACTCGGGAATGAATTGTCCGAGGAGACACATATGCTGACAAAGCAAGAGATTTTATTGGGAAAGGGCACCCGGGTGGAGAGCAGTAGGGTAAGGGAACCCAGGAGAACTGCTCTGCTGTGTGGCTCCCAATGTCAGGTTTTATGGTGATGGGACTAAGTTTCTGGGTGGTCTTTGGCCAATCATTCTAACTCAGAGTCTTTCCTGGTGGTGCACGAATCTTTCAGCCAAGATGGATGCTAGCGAAAGGGATTCCAGGAAGTGGATGGACACGCGGTGTCTCCTTTAGACCTTTCCCGAACTCTTCTGGTTGGTGGTGGCTTATTAGTTCCCTATTCCTTATCAGGATCTCCTGTCAAAAAACAACTCATACAAATGGTTATTATAGTTCCTGGCCAAGGTGGGAGGTCTCAATCAGTGTGCTTCCCCTAACAGTTGGATGGCATCACTGACACAAGGGACATGAGTTTGAGTAAACTCCAGGAGTTGATGATGGACAGGGAGGCCTGACGTGCTGCAGTCTATGGGGTCACAAAGAGTTGGACACAACTGAGCAAATGTATGAATTGGGGGGACACTCAGGGGTGTAACATCAACACTACTTTTTCAATTTTAGTAAATTAGCAACATGTTAATTTTATCCAAATGAACTTCTCCAGTGGCTCAGCAGTAAAGAACCAAGTAGCAGACACGTGTTCGATTCCTGGGTTGGAAAGATCCCCTGGAGGAGGAAATGACAACCCTCCAGTATTCTTGCCTGGAGAATCCCATAATCCTATGGACAGAGGAGCCTGGTGGGCTACAGTCCATGGGGTTGCAAAGAGCTGGGCATGACTTAGCAGCTGAACAGCAACAAAAACACAGATAAAGAAAACAAACTGTGTTGTGCTGTGCTAAGTCACTCAGTAATGTCCAACTCTGCAATTCCACGGACTGTAGTTGTTAGGGGAAGCACACTAACAAGGATTGAAACCCCCCACCCTGGCCAGGTACCATAGTAACCATTTGCATGAGTTGTTTTATGACAGGAGATCCTGATAAGAAATAGGGAACTAATAAGCCACCACCAACTGGAAGAGTTCGGGAAAGGTCTAAAGGAGATACCGTGTGTCCGTCCACTTCCCGGAATCCCTCTCACTAGCATCCATCTTGGCTGAGAGATGCATGCACCACTAGGAAAGACTCTGAATTAGAATGATTGATCAAAGACCACCTGGAAACTAATCTCATCACCATAAAACCCGACATTGCACGCCACGTGGCAGAGCAGTTCTCCTGGGTTCCCTTACCCTACTACTCTCCACCCGGGTGTTTTTTCCCAATAAAATTTCTTGCTTTGTCAGCACATGTGTCTCCTCGGACAATTCATTTCCGAGTGTTAGACAAGAGCCCAGCTTCAAGCCCTGGAAGGAGTCCGCCTTCCTGCAACATAGTTAGCCACGCTCCTCTGTCCATGGCGATTCTCCAGGCAAGATTACAGAAGGGGTTGCCATGTCTTCCTCCAGGGAATCTTCCCAACCCAGGGATCAAACATAGGTCTCCTTCATTGCAGGTGGATTCTTCACCGTCTGAGCCATCAGGGAAGCCTGGAAAACAAACTGCTGCTACTGCTACTGCTAAGTCATTTCAGTCGTGTCTGACTCTGTGCGACCCCATAGACAGCAGTCCACCAGGCTCCCCTGTCCCTGGGATTCTCCAGGCAAGAACACTGGAGTGGGTTGCCATTTCCTTCTCCAATGCATGAAAGTGAAAAGTGAAAGTGAAGTCGCTCAGTCGTATCTGACTCTTAGCGATGCCATGAACTGCAGGCTACCAGGCTCCTCTGTCCATGGGATTTTCCAGGCAAGAGTACTGGAGTGGGGTGCCATTGCTAGTGGTTACCAAAGGAGAGATGGAAGTGTGGTGGGGCAAATCAGGTGTATGGGGTTAAAAGATACAAACTACTGTGTATAAAATAGATAAGCAATGAATTTATATTGTATAGGACAAGGAATTATAGCATTATCATTATAATTATCATAATTATAGTTATTGTGTAATAACGTTTAATGGAGTTTAATCAATAGTGAATCACTGTGCTGTATACCTGAAACTAGTATAATATTATAAATCTACTATACTGCAATTAAAAAATAAAAATTTTCAAAATTAAGAATAAATAACAAGCAGGTGAATTTTTTGCAGATCATTGATAAAGACTGTATTTTCTGGATGGTACAAACCATCAGACATTTAATAAAGTGAACCTCTATGAAAAAAAAATTTTTTAAGTTCATTTCATAGACTACGAGTAAACAGCCTATTATTTTACACAAACACAAAAATCAACATAATGAGACTTCTTTTCCTTGTTAGAACCCCAAAGAGGCTAATTCTTTCTGCCCACTTCAGCCTCCAAAGAGGGACAAAGTGAGAATTTGGGGGATAGAAGGGCCAACAGGGAGCAGAGAGAGGCCAGCGGGAAAGACAGAAACCACTGCAGGGCCTGCATCTGAGCGGTGGAGACGGGAGAGATGGGGCTTCAGGGCTGGGGTTCCTTTAATAACAAAAAACTCACATTGTGTTTTCTCAGAGGCACGCCACTGGGCTCCCCTGGGAACCTCCTGGCAGAAGAAAATCCTCCAGAGCCCCAGGTCCTGTCCCCAGTGGTTCAGACCTGAGTGGCCCAAGTGTGGCCTGAGCACGCCTGGTTTCCCTGGAGCCTCCGGTGAGTGCAAGGTGTGGCCAGAGCTGAGCACCTCCTGGGATAGGAAATTGCTTCCCTTAAGATTGCAGAGGGAAGGTGGACACTAGGCCAGTCTGTCCAGAAGAATTGCCAGCAGCCTGCGGGCCAGAGGGCTGACTCCTAGACTGACAGACTCTTCCCATGACCCACACCCTCTCCTAAACTGAGGGCTCTCCTCTTGACAGTGGGGAACCCACACCTCCCCATCCCTATCCCACTACTGGAGGCCTTTGAAAGTCACATTTAAGACTCAAATCCCATCCACTCCTGGCAATGGTCTTCAAATTTTTACTTCTCTAACTTCTAAAATATTTTTGAGAGACCAGGTGCCCCCTTGTACTACCTAGGCTGCCATTGAAACAACTGTCATACATCTAACAACTGAAGCATGGAATCCACCATATTTTGAATAAGAACATTTAAAATATTTTTTCTTAATCACCTAAAACTCCACATTCAGAAAACTAAGATCATGGCATCTGCTCCCATTGCTTCATGGCAAATAGAAGGGGAAACAATAGAAACAGTGAGATTATTTTGGGGGGCTTCAAAATCACTGCAGATGGTGACTGTAGCTATGAAATTAAAAGATGCTTGCTCCTTGGAAGAAAAGCTATGATCAACCTAGACAGCATATTAAAAAGCAGAGACATTACTTTGCCAACAAAGTTTCATCTAGTCAAAGCTATGGTTTTTCCAGTAGTCATGTATAGATGTGAGAGTTGGACTATAAAGAAAGCTGAGTGCTAAAGAATTGATACTTTTGAACTCCAGTGTTGGAGAAGACTCTTGAGAGTCCCTTGGACTGCAAAGAGATCAACCAGTCAATCCTAAAGGAAATCAGTCCTGAATATTCATTGGAAGGACTGATGCTGAAGCTGAAGTTCCAATACTTTGGCCACCTGATGCAAAGAACTGACTCACTGGAAAAGACCCTTATACTGGGAAAGATTGAAGGCAGGAGGAGAAGGGGACGACAGAGGATGAGTTGATTGGATGGCATTACTGCCTCAATGGACATGAATTTGAGTAAGCTCCGGGAGTTAGTGATGGACAGTGAAGCCTGGTGTGCTGTAGTCCATGAGGTCTCAAAGTGTCAGACATGACTGAGCGACTGAATTGAACTGAAAATGTATCCAACTGAACCTAAATAACCTAAGGATCTGACCCCCACCAGTGACCACTTAGAAAGGACAAGAACCAGCTTTTCTTTTACAGTCAGGAATTTCATGTGGATTTTTTTTTCCTCTCTTGAACTTGCATTTCCATCCTAATGTGACTCTCTCAGGTCCATCCCAAATAATCTGTTTAGTATTGATAAGGTTGAATTCTACCTAAGGTTTAGACATCCCCTGACTCTTTCATATTCCAGTAAATGACTTACTGCCAGGAATCCCCTCCTTTCTCCATAAGACTTAATAAGACACCTAGGGCATGTGTGTGCTCAGTCATGTCCGACTCTTTGCAACCCCGTGGACTGTAGCCCGCCAGGCTCCTCTGTCCCTGGCATTTCCTAGGCAAGAATACTGGAATGGGTTGCCATTTCCTTCTCCAGGGGATTTTCCCAATTCAGGGATTGAACCCACATCTCCTGTGTCTCCTGCACTGGCAGGTGGCACATTCTTTGTCACTGAGACACATGGGAAGCAAGAAACCTAGAGGCCTCCGTTGTTTACCTGGATAATGCTATGTGAAGAACCCCTCACATTCCCATTCTTTGCCTCATAAAAGATTACCTCAACCCCTTGTCCGCACTGATCATGAGGACGAAACACTGGTTACCCAGAGCGCAGCCTCTCTCCATCCAAGCTCCTGAACTTGGCCCGTGCTGTCAGGCAGCCCCTCCTGCGGACCCCTGCCAGAGCCTCCTTCTTTCATCTGTCTCCCTTCCCAGCACCCTGTTCTTTTCTAGTTTTGTTCCCTCCACTCTAGGCAAGAAACCCCCTTTGGCATCAAGAGATGTCTGAACATCTTTGCTCAGAGCAGCCCACCCATTGCAAGAGGCCTTTTTCCTTCCTTGCAGTAGCCTTTCGAATACGGCCTCTCTTCGCTAAGTCTGGATTTAATTTGTTTTTCATTTGACCATATATGTTTATGGCTTTTTGGATTAACCTGTCACACTTCCTTGGAAGAAAGTGTAATTTTTAAATTACCTGAGATGTAGGGCACCGAGTGTCAAAAATATCTTGAATTGTAAGTTTCGGTCACAATGCTTAATGCTATGTCACTGATGATGACAATGTAAGGATAAAGTGTCGACTTTGATGTGACTGTAAGTTCTACGTTTAATAACTTTGTTGGAAATGCAACTATTAAAGAGATGATCTGATTTGAGAATGGAAACACATGCACCCACAGCTCTGGCTACAGAAACCTTACAAACCCGCTGTCTTCACAACACAATTTTGTCCCTCCTGTTGTCTGTTCCCAGGCAGAAACCTCCATCTTTTCATTCAGGAAATTTCCCAGAAGCCCATCAACCTGTCAATGGCATGTCCACAGACAGCTGAAGGTCGTTTCAAACCCCTCACCTCAAAATCGTCTCCTGGCTGTTTCTGCCCATCCTACCATCTTGCCCAATTCTAATCAAACCCCTCTCTCTCCCACCAGCCTGACTTCCACACAAAATCCTGACCTTGCCTCCCGCTACACTGTCCAGCTCCATGGGGAGCCAGAGTCTAGTTTGCCATGAGAATACAGGGGCAGGCCGCTCCAGTTTCCCTACCTGGTTTAGGCTTCTAGAAGAGTGAGAAGTCGAGAAGTTGGCATCAGCTGGATTGCTGCTCTTTGTTATACAAATGTCAGGGCTGAGAAGCCTGCTAGCCTTAGTAAGAAGATGGGAACAGAAGGTCTGGTCCAACCGCACTGTCCATCTTTAAATTTGTTCTGAGTGCTGGGCCAAGGTTGCATGATGTAACCCAGGCTGCCAGGCTCGCTAGTCGTGTGGCCCAGGACAGGTCATGACACCCCCCTGCCCCGGTCTCCCCACCTGCCAGGTGGGCTCAGTGCTGTCCAGCCCTCAGGGGTGGGGGGATTCAGGGGCTATGTAAGTGGGTCCACCAAGAGCATCTGGCACATGTGAGGGGCTCCCCCGAGTGATAAATAATTACCAACATGCTTTCAGTGATCTCTCGTTGATGACCTACTCAGGTCCCCCATCTGCCTTTGTTTAAAGCCTGCCTGGAAACTGGACCCTCACTTCTTCCCACTTCCGACAAACAGGGACAGGGTGAGGTCAGGAGGTAGGAGGGGGATATTTTTAGCTGCCTCTCAGGAGAGCAGTCTGAGTGGGCAGGCAGATTTGGAGGGTGAAGAGATGGACATCAGTGACCTTGACACTATCCTCGCCCAGTGGCCACCAGTGACTCTCCGTCACCCCTGACCCTGAAGCCCATCTCCCCAAGCTTCACCTGGATTTCTTCCAGCCCCGTGGGGGCAGCCTTACTTTCTCCTCTGGCGGCAACAAAGAATGTCTGCATTCAAATACAGGTTTTTTCCCCAGATGGTAAAGAATCTGTCTGTAATGTAGGAGATGCAGGTTCGATCCCTGGGTTGGGGCGATCCCTGGAGAAGGGCATGGCAACCTACACCAGTATTCTTGCCTGGAGAATCCCATGGACAGAGGAGCCTGGTGGGCTACAGTCCATGGTGTCACAAAGAGTCAGACACGACAGAACGACCAACACCTTCACTTTTTCCCTAGAGCCTACCCCTCCCTGAAAATGTCCCCAACTTCTGAGACATCCTGTCAATTGTTCTATCATCTTGGCAGTGGCCTAGGAGATGCCTGAAGGATCCTCTCTCTGCTGGCTGTAGCTGCATTCCCAACAGACGTGAAGGCAGCCACTTAAAGGGGGTGCATCGAGGGATGTGTTTCCTGATCTGTGTTGTTGGAGGCATGGAGACCTAAAGAGCCCTCAGTGCCCTCAGTTCAGACTCCAGCCCAGCCACTTATAAGGTATGCAGCAACTCAAGCTTCTTAGCATATTTGAGTTAAGTAAAATAGCTTGGTAAAATAGACATTCCACTGATCTCATAAGAGCAAGACCTAGGCAGAACAGATACTCAACTCGGTCTCAGATTGGGACCTGGCCACTGAATGAAGCAGCAGCTCAGGAAATGCGCCTGGAGGAGATTCCCTGCTCATCACTGGCCAGACCTTCAGGTAGATACCCCAGATGTGGAGACAGATGTTCCCCCCCCCAGAGCCTCTGCCCAGCTCTGGGCCCCCTGNAGTTTGAGTAAACTCCAGGAGTTGGTGATGGACAGGGAAGCCTGGCATGCTGCAGTCCATGAGGTCGCAGAGTCAGACATGACTGAATGACTGAACTGAACTGCTTTTGTTCCATTAAAGTTGTGTGATTCTCTTTCCATAATGTTGGGTGTTGAGCCAACTGAATTTTAAGACATCACATGAAAGAGTTGATGGGGACCACAATATTGCTATTAATCACATAATTGACATTAGAAATGATGATTGTCCTTTAGGTGGAGGCTGAACTCCATTACTAGGCAAAGCTGTCCACCCTGTCCTAGAGGTACTGGAACCGAGAAAATGCATGCACTCACTTTGAAGAGAAGGAGGAGAGAAAAGGGCCAGGCTACTCTACCCAGGTTTGTCTTCCAAATGCAGCAATTGGATGGGCCATTCAGTATACCTCCCAGGGCACAGTGAGTGATAGGACAGGATGAACCAGCAGTGCTATGTTAATGGGAAGAAGGAAGAAACACAGAAAAAAGGAAGAAATACTCTCTCCAAACTCACCTTCCATAGTCAATTCATTTGTCCATCAAATATTTTTTTTTTGCTTTAAAAAATTTTTTATTACAATTAAAATTAGTCAAAAGCAAATCAATTTCTTTCAATCAAAACTCATGTTGGTTACCTCATAGTTATAAAACAAACTGTACGGTAAANAAACTCACCTTCCATAGTCAATTCATTTGTCCATCAAATATTTTTTTTTTTGCTTTAAAAAATTTTTTATTACAATTAAAATTAGTCAAAAGCAAATCAATTTCTTTCAATCAAAACTCATGTTGGTTACCTCATAGTTATAAAACAAACTGTACAGTAAAATACATAAAGTTTCACATTTTGTACTTCAATCATCATCATCTTCCTCTTCATCACTGATCACGTACTTCTTGTGCTTTTTTCCCATGAGCTGTGGAGTTTGCTGTGGCAGTCATCCAGGCCAGCCCCTGCTACCACGGTCCATCAAATATTTTTAAGCATCTTCTCTTTCTCTGTGCTATATGACAAGGATTTGATGTTATCTTGGCTACTAGAGGAATCATGACCTTAGTAATAAGTAGTATTTTCTTTGAAATCTAACATTGGGTGAGGAGGGGTTATTGAACATGAATTCTAAGCCACTCAATGAGTGGTTCACACAGTGCTGTCTTCTGTTGTTTGAGTTTAAAAAAGAAATCCACATGGGGCATCACTTGCTATTTTAATGCCCTCATCTCAGCTTTGTGTAATCCAAGTCACCATAAGGTGGTGAAGAAGGAACTGAGCTCTGTCTTCCTATGATGAGAGTGAAACAGTTGTTTCCTTCTTCCCTATGCCTGCCAGCTGCTCCTGTTATGCAGTCATGACATCATTCCATGTTCCATCCACCTCCCCTCATACTCCTCTTCCAGTACAAAGCTTCTCTTCTCATCACTCTCCACCCCATAAAGAAGGACCACCAGCCTTTGACTCACCTCTCTTCCAAAATTTCAGTGACTTGTCTCAGTTTTGGAGTATATAACTGATGTCACAGGCTCCTCATTTTGGAGTTGTCTCACTATTATGTACATTGACCTTAATATAAGTGAGTTTTCTATGGTCTTGCCTCCCTCAAAAGGAAACTCTGAGATAATATAAATTCAAGTTATTTATTTGGTGGGGAGGAGCTTCAGGAAGCACCAGTAGGGGAGTGAGAAAGCAATAGAGGGAAGGAACCAAGCCAACCAAGTATGGGGTAATGAGTAAGTCACTGCTGTGTAACCTGGAGCTCTGTTCCGAGACCCTGAGAATGCCTGTGTGCAATGTGCCTCAGAATTATCTCCGAAGGCTGAGGAAGTCAGCATATTTATCCACAGCTCTCAGCCCTTACTTCGTAAAGATTGTCCCTGGGGTGCCAACTGCCAGAGCAGACTGGAGGCCAGAAAATGCTTTGAAGCAGAGAAACAATGCAGAAAGCCATCCACATGGGAAAAACTGTATGGTGAACTCTGGGGTAAGCTGGGAATGTGGGCAAGGCACTGACCACCTAGGCCGTGTCTTTGCTAATCTCTTAATCCATCCTTTCTTTCATTAAAAAATATTTACTACACTTTTTGCACTTTTCAGTTTTCTATTAATTGGTCAGATCACATGTCTAATACTTGTCTTATTTGCTATGGTATACCCAATACATAGCTCAGTGTGTGGAACCTGGTAGAGCCTCAGTAACTATTTGTTAATTCAAAGACTAAATTAATGAATGAGTCCATGCCTCTGTCTTAGTTTTCTGTTCTTGGGGCATGTGTGGGACTACCTCTGGGGCTTTAATTACTGGAGCAAGGGAAGAGGGAGGTTTGAAGCTATACCAACCTCCTCTTAGGTAGTTTTTTCCCCAAAAGTCTCTATGGGAGTTGGGCATGGCTGTCATTAAAAAGATGTGCCTTCCCTACTCTTGTACCGTGAATCTGTGCTTAGTTACGCAGTCCTGCCCGATCTTTGTGACCCCATGGACTTTAGCCCGCCAGGCTCCTCTGTCCACAGGGATTCTCCAGGCAAGTATATTGGAGTGGGTTGCCATGCCTGCCTTCAGTTAAAATCTGTAGGGAGATTCTAAGATCCCTTCAATAACTCACTCATTTGACAAGTATCAAGCAACCACTAAGAATAATATACCATATTCAGAGCTATAACAGTTACAAGGAAGGTACAGGATATAAGTCTTGTCCTTACAGAAGAGCTTACAGTCGAGTTAGGGGTAATAATATAACCAATGTGAATTACAGAACACCTTATAATCAAGAGATGGATTTCATATCTCAGACTAAGAATTAAGTAGTTGTAGGGTTCAGAATCTTCAGGGGAATTCACTACATACAGGGGAGTGGAGCAAGCTCTAAACTTGTGATGAAGAGACCTGGGTTTGGGTTCCTTCTTTATTACTAGGCTCTAAGACTCTTGAGGACACAGACTAAAGCTGATCCTGGGAGAACTACTTATATTTGGAGCCCACAGAAACCACCTCATTCTCTGCCCTAAGGCTGAGGTGGATGGATTACATTAACGGTGCTGATGCTCTGGTTTATAGTTGGCTTTGACCAATGGAGAACCCACTTGGTGGGAGGAGAGAGAGGCCAGAGTATTGGCATACCATGGTTCCTTTTCTGTGGTTATCTTGGCTCAGATGCTGACTCTCACTTTTTCCTTCTGGGATCCATTTACCTGACCGTCTCTCTTTCCTCTGAGTTTCTGCTAGCTCTGGATTTCCACACTATCCTTTAGGTTTCCTGTGTCTTTCCTGAATCATGGTAAATAAACCCTCTTTGAATTATCCAGTTTCAACATGCCATCTGTTTTCTTTTGGGATCTGTTACAAAAACTCAGACCCTGCTCTTAAGAAACTCTCAGTTTAGTAGGAGAGAGCGTTCCAGACAAAGCCATTCTTAATCAAAGACAGACTGAAGGCAACATGCTAATGGCTGAAGAAGATGTGATGGTTCAGATTATAGGTAGCTGGAGGACCTTTTCAAATTTACTATGGAATGTACGGGTGATTAAAAAAACTGTTGGAAAAGATATTATTTCCTATAATTGCACTTATTTAATTGTGACAGCATGATTTTTGGTACCATTAGTGCCAGCAATGGTAATTGGGGATTTATTGTTAAAGCTATACAGTGGACATTTTCTGTAACCCACACAAGGCCTCTTTTTCTTCATTCCAGGAGCTTCCTATTCCCCTCAGAAGACAGTGATTCTCCTGGCTTTTGTTTTGCCAAAAGCTGTGCTTCAGGGGGAAATGTGTTGAGCTTCAAGAGAAGGGAAGACAGTAGAGGCAAGTGCTTGGCATTCAAGAGGCTCTTGATGTTGAAACTGCCAGAGGAGAGAGAGATTTTAAAATATCCCCTAAGGCCAGAAGAGAAAGAAAAGTTCTTGGGTTCATAGGAGAGTAGGCACCAGTGTGTGGCCCCGGAAGGTACTTCAGGGAGGGAGGAGGGTCTCAGAAGAGTGGCTCATGGGGCACCAAAACAGGCAGGATGTGGCGCTCTGGACACTCAGCCTTGGCCAGGAGCCCAGGAAAGAGGAGATGCTCGCCTCTGTGAGATTTCATGGGCTTGGAAATTGAGCATATTAGTGATAGACCACGGACCATAGAACATTTCTCAATGACGCACACTGCCAAGTCCCCAGAAACTCTGCCAATCCTGAGTGAGGAAACTGTGCCACAGTTGAATTTGAAACTGTGGCACAGTTGAAACTATGTTGAATTTCCTACCAACTCAATGGGATGAAGGCTCAGAAAAGATTAATTTTATTTCAGGAGATAAAAATAATGTGAAATTTCTTATGTTCTATTTTGTGGAATAAATTCATACACATGGGAACCTCATCTAGGACTACTAAGAATCCCAGTGTAAAACATATCTATACCACAGACTGTTTACTACCACAGCAGTGAGACCGGTTGGTTTTGAGGAAATCGTCGTTTCTCTATTGGAAAACTGGTAGGCAGAGATGTTCACATTTCTGAGTGTGAACTCTCAGAAGTCACTGCTGATTTTGGGAACACCATTCACTAGTGATGAAACTCTGTTTCAGGGGGGCCATAGAATGCTTTAAATCTTTGGGTTGATATAAAATGGCTTATTCAGTGTTTGGAAGGAAGATAATACAAGTGTAGCTTTGTTAAATTACACTGACAATATTAATTTCTCTGAAATTTCCTGGAAGATACAGAGACATTTGAAACTCATAGAAGGAGAAATTTAAGGCCCTATCTCTGATTTTATTTTTGAAAACTAAAGTTAATCTCTTTCTAGGATAAAAAGACATCAGAGACTGATACCACTAGAGTCCTTAATAAGAAAACTATCTGCCAAGGGTTATGATGGGCAGAGAACAGATGTCTGGGGATGATTATACTGGCAGTCTTTCCAGCCAGGGCACACAGGGTCTTAAAACAGAAGGTAGACTGCCAGAGAGAGGAAGAGGCTTGCACCTTATTTGATAAGGCTGCTAACAAGAGGTGGGCTGAGTATGTATATGATAGGCTACCCCATGCTGTATTCCTTAATGGAAGAGGTTATAGTCTCAGGCTCCAAGTTCCATCAGATGAGTCCAGAGAAGTCCAGATGAGTATAGGGACCACCACACCCAGGTTTGGCCCAGAGCCTAGAGCAGGGTGATTATTTAAAAGATGTAGAATGAATGGTTGAACATTCTATTGGGATGTGCCCTGTGGTTCAGTGGCTAAGATTCCATGCTCTGAACACAGGGGGCCTGAGTTCAATCCCTGGCCGGGAAACTAGATCCCACATGCCACAAATCCCATATGCTGCAACAAAGATAGATTCTACGTGCTGCAGCTAAGACCTGGCACAGCCAAATAAAAAAATATTTTAAAGTTGATGTATGGCAAAACCAATACAATATTGTAAAGTAGTTAACCTCCAATTAAAATAAATAAATTTATATTTAAAAAAATTAAAAAGGAAAGACTTATTAATGAATAAAAATATCTGTTGAGCACTTATTTCCTGTTAAATGCTTGTCTAGATTTTGGGGGTATAATACAAAAGAGGCAAAATGTCCCTGCCTTCATGAAGTGTGGCAAATTGTATTTTCCAAAAGTGACTCGATATTGTTAAGATAGCATTTCTTCCCAACTTGATATGTATATAGAAAATATGTGAAAAGATGCTCAACCTCAGATATCATCAGGGATTACAAATGAAAACTATAATGAGATATCACTACACACCTATTAGAATGGATAAAATCCAAAAACCTGACAACACTGAATACTGATGAGGATTTGGGCTAATAGGAACTCTCAGTTATTGCTAATGAAAAGGCAAAATGGTACAGTACAGCTACTTTGGAAAGCAGTTTGGCAGTTTCTTACAAAGCTAAGCATAGTCTTACCATGTTATTCAACACTTGTTCTCCTAGATATTGACCCAAATGAGTTTAAATCTTATGTTCACATGAAAACCTACAAGTGGTTATTTATAGCAGCTTTATTCATAATTACTCCAAACTGGAAGCAACCAAGGTATCCTTCAGAATATGAATGGATAAACAAATCATAGTACATTCGTACAATGAAATATTATTTGGTGATAAAATGAAATGAGCTATCAGGAAGGCCAAGAAAAGACATGGAAGAAATTTAAATGCATTTTTCTTAGTGAAAGAAGCCAGTCTGAAATTGCTACATATGATTCCTACTGTGCAACATTCTGGAAAAGTCACCATGTTTGAAGGCAATCCCAAGTCCATGGAGATGTTATATGATGGTGTTCCAGACAGCAGTGCCAGCTAATGTCCCAGGTGACAGCATCAACTACTGGACACATGAGTAATTCTTCAGGTAATTTTAGCCCCTTGATGTCAAGGCATTCTCAGCTTTCTAATCTTATAGCTGGGGACCCACATACTGTGAGCAGAGGCAAAACCATCCCCACAATGCCTTGTCTGAAATGCTGACCCACAGAATCCATAAGCATAATAAATGCCTGTTTTGTACCATTAAATGGTAGAATAATCTGTAATGAATGACTGGAACATCATATCTCTTGTATTCTGGCTACCATTTCATTAATTCTTAGATGGTGGCAATGAAGGAAGACTCAGAAATAAAAATATTTAGAAAAGAAATTTACTGGCAGAGAAGTATCAGATGATAAGAAAGATTGTCTCTCCAAATTATAAGAAACTAACAAACTAAATTTTCTGTTTGTTTCCTATGGCTGCCATAACAAATTATCAAGAACTTAGTAACTTAAAACAACATCAATCTATTATCTTGAGTTCTGGAGATCAGAAGTTCAAAATGGGTCTCAGTCTCAGTAGGCTAACATTAAGGTCTCAACAAGGCTGCGTGCCTTCTGAAGGCTCTGGAGGAAAATCTATTTTCTTGTCTTTTGCTCATATTCCTCAGCATGGATACATTTTCCATCTTCAAAGGCAGCAANTATTATCTTGAGTTCTGGAGATCAGAAGTTCAAAATGGGTCTCAGTCTCAGTAGGCTAACATTAAGGTCTCAACAAGGCTGCGTGCCTTCTGAAGGCTCTGGAGGAAAATCTATTTTCTTGTCTTTTGCTCATATTCCTCAGCATGGATACATTTTCCATCTTCAAAGGCAGCAATATTGGGCCAAGTCTTTCACATGCTGCTGTCTCTTTGGGTCTCCCTTTTATGCTTCCCACTTCCATTTATAAGGGCTCTTGTGATTTAACTGGAACCACTCATAAAATCGGGGCTTCCCTCGTACCTCAGTTGGTAAAGAATCTGCCTGCAATTCAGGAGACCCCAGGTTAGATTCCTGAGTTGGGAAGATCCCCTAGAGAAGGAAATGGCAACCCACTCCAGTATTCTTGCCAGGAGAATCCCACAGTCAGGGAAGCCTGGCGGGCTACAGTCTATGGGGTTGCAAGAGTTGGACGTGACTTAGCGACTACACCACCACCACCTATAAAATCCAGGAAGATCTTCCCATTTCAAGGTCAACTAATTAGCAAACAATTTCATCTGCAACCTTAATTCTCTTTTGCTTTATATCCTTACATATCACAATTTCTGGGGATCAAAACAGACATTATTGGGGGCCATTATTCTGCCTTTGGGCAGACTTGGCCCAAAGTTTCAAACTAGCTTTATAATTGGTGGATCGGTAGGTATTTCCACTCCCTAAGGTGGTTGAGAGTGTTTTCACACACTTTTGTATCCATCTACAAACTCTCCCTGTGATAGATTCCCAATAAATGTTGATCGCCTCCCCCTCCAAAAAAAGTACAAAAGCAAGCATATTCACATATAAAGTATATTGTTCTGTGGAGAAAGAATAATTAAAATGACATGCAGTGCAATCTGAAACCCACGTGGGATGCAGAAACCTGCTCTTCTTGTTCTCATTTTTCTCAGTGAACTCTAGAGTAGCTTTGTGAAGTAGGTGGGATAGATCTGTTGCCCATATTTTACAAGTGGGAGAGGAAGTTGCAGGGAGGGGGAATGACCTCTCTACGGTCACCCAGGGGTCACTATAGAGCTATCCTTGAATTCTGTCTCATGTTTCCAAATCTAATGTTTTTCTTCTATGCACTCTGATGCCCAAGGATCCCCTTGGTCTCTTCCTAAGAAGATGGATTCCCTGCATGTGTCAAAGTCTTATATTT